>PVJI01034558.1:0-10381 GCA_004026765.1 Micronycteris hirsuta | reverse complement strand
GCCTCTATATTAGCAAAACAGGGAAAAAAATTGTCAAATGAAGGGAAAGTGTGTGACGAGCAGAATCCTCAGGAGAGTGACTAAGACAACAATGTAAAATACTCACCACGCACTGGACCAGACTCGTCCCCTGAGGATTTCTCATCATAACAAAGTTCCCCGGGCTTTAGGGTGGTGTTTTAGCTCCACTTACTTCCCCATGTAAATCCCGGGGATGGGTCTTGTTGGAGCGTAAACCTCGCAGGATTCACTTTCATGATGTCAGCACAAACAAGACAGTAGGCAGAACGAACTCTTGGCTGTCTCCGCCATGACCCGTTTCTCCACCAACGTAACATCTGTTCTTCGGGGCTCGGAGGACTGAAGAGGGGCACATAATGGGGAAACTGCACAAATCAGTTCACTGTGTATTTCTCCAAGTCACGCACTGCAGCGATCTCAAAGCCATTTTCTCCAACTAACGATTAGTGTAAGGCGATCATGAACTCTCTGAAATGTTACACCCTTAGCTACTTTCTTTTCTAAAATTCTTTCCAACATCATGTTTTCTTCATTTCCACTCTACTTCCTGTTTTTTCCTTGGGCTGTGGAATGATGTTTTTCTTCCTTTCCCTGATTGCCTCCTACTCCTCCGTTAAGGCGCAGTCAATTTATTGCTCCTCTCGCATTTTGCACATTTTTAAACCCTATCTAATCACAGCTTCAACGTTCACTTAGCTATAGACTTCAAGCCGAACCCCAAACAGCCTTTGCAGCCGCGTAGACAGCTGGACACGTGTGTTCACCGCCCTGCAAGTGCCTTGCGCTGGCCACCTCTCCTCGGTGCCCGCCCCCGCCCTGCGGGCCTTCCTGATTGCGGTGCTGTGACAAACACCATCCACCTGCCCATCTGTAAGCCCAGGAGCCCACCCCACCCCCACCACCACCTCCAAACCCATCCTCGAGCCTCACAGTCCGCAGGCCCTTCCACGTTTTCGCTCTGACCCGCGCAACTGACCTCTCTGCAACTCACTGGTCCCTCGCCATCGTTCCCAGCCGCCAGGAGGCAGCAATATTGAGTCAGAAGGTTCTTCAGGATTTACCTCAAGGCCCCTCTAGGCCTTGTGTATGAAATATGTCCTCTTTGTTATCAGTAAGGCTTTAAACTGGTTATCCTGAAATTTTAGGGAGTATATTGAGATGATGTCCAGTATTATCTCCACAAATATTTCTCATCTATCAAACACGAATAAGAATTCAGGAATAAAAACTGCATACGTGAAAGACATGAACCTGACCTCCAGAAGAAGCAGGAAATGAGTGGAAAACCAAGGCTAGTGTGGCCTGAGTAAGAGTTCATGTCCATCGTTGGTCTCACACTGGACAAGACACTCACGTGAGCTTAGTTTCAGTTTTCTTATCTACTAACCGAAGATAGTATCTCACTCAAACGGGCATATGGACAGGTAAGTCACATCATATGTGAAGTTTCCATCCCAGACACTTCAGAAAATACACAGGAGCACTGCACTGTTATACTCAGAGAGTAAAATATCAGTAGTGGCTTTCAGTGACAGGGTAAGGAAGTAACAATAGAAATGCCACACCGAGTCTGCCACGGAAGAGTGCCAACAGCCGCCCTTTAAGGAGGTCAGAGTGTCTGGAACGGAGCGGGGTCACAGGCAGGTAGTGCTACCTTAGACACCGCGGGACCACAGGAAAAATGTTGTTTCGCTCCTCAGCTTCTGGGAAAAAAAGAGTTTGCCACGTGCAGAAAGAAAAATAAAGGAGGTCTGTGGACTTTCACGGTCTTTAAATATAATCAGTCTAAGACTCACTGCTAACCTCTGCCCAGTGAGTTCTAGGCCAGAAAGTACTTTCTAGCCACTCTCAATTACGTAAGAGAAGCATTGGGGAAATGGAGGTGAACCAGCCTTTCTGTGGCTGTCATGCCCGGACCCCCAGACTCACCTGGGCGTGGGCTCAGCCGTGACGATTAGGAACCTCCACTGTGTCCCCTGCAGGTGACAGCGAGCTGCTAACTTGGATTGGGATTTCAGAGCTTCTTCAGTCCAACCTTTCGTCTCAGGAGAAGGACCGCCGGCCAGTCTCAGCCCCTCTGAACGGACGGCGTCGGGTCACTGCTGAGAGGCAGAACCGGGCCTGGGGCCCAGCTCGCCGTCTCCTGGTCCAAACCCTTTCTCCAGAGCGCCACAGCTGCCGCTGCGCACCACGGAGGCCGTGGACTTGGCTCATTCAAATGCAAATATTTTGTGCACTGCTTTAATAGGGCATTTTTGTCCGGCTGTGCAAACTGGAGTTGGCCATTCTGGGTGAGTGTCGCTGTGGAGGCGTTGCCATCGGCAGCCTCTCCTAAAGCACCGGAGTTTTCCCTGTGCTTCTATTTAGGACGGGAACACTTGCCTCCACTTTTTCTCGCAGCCTGACCTGGACACGGCAGCACTTACCACCGGGTCGACCCGTTCCAGGGGAGTGGCAAGCAGCGAGGACGGCATTAAGGAGACCAGCACGGCTCACAGGGACGTGGTGCCCATCCTCACTCCCACCCCTCTTTTGGGAGCTCACCTGGGGGACTCCTTGCAGGAATTGGGTGCTGTGAAACAGAGCTGCAGCCGGATTCGGCAGGTGGGGTCGGCGAGGGGGGACAGGGGTCTGGGGCAGCTCACAGCTGCTGGCGAATCTGCAGCTCTCAGACAGTCAGAGAGGTCGGGCCGCCCAGCACAGAGCCAGTGGAAGAAGCCATGACATCTTCATAGCGTTTCTCGTTCATTAACTCATCGACAGTGAATTCGTTCATTGGGTGTTCACTAAAATCAGCAGAGTCCAGAACTCCGCTAGGACCCAGGGACATGCTGTCCTGCCCCTTCGTCTAGTCGCGTGAACGAGGCAGGGCGACGCCGCAGTGCAGGCGACACAGCGGGGTGGAACGAGGTTCGGAGGCGAAGGACCTTCCTGCCTTTGCTGCAGGACTGGGAGGGTCACAACGGCGCCTCCAGGAAAGCAGCATGCCACCTCCCTTCCCCGGGAGCTTGGCCTTGTGGCCTCAGGGTTGAGGCACGGCAAGGGGACGACAGAGAGAGAATGGGGCAGGCGAGGTCATAGCATGGGCAGGCACCCACTACTCAGCACGAAGTCCCTGAGCAGACAGGCACAGTTTTCTCATGGAGACGCCGTGCATTCTAGAGCCAGAGAGGTGGCCGCACAGGAAGAACTAGCCTCAGCTGACAGAACCAAATTCGAAGCCACAAGAGGTTAAACACGACAGAAGTCTAACTTCCTCTCCTGGGAAAGTTGCCTGCATGTAGGTGGTCGAAGGCTGGTGTGGCACCCCCACGGTGTCATTGGGGTCCCCCTCCTTTTTCCTGTTCAATCCCCCAGGGGCAAATCCGTCACAGCCGTAAGCATGTGATTCCCTCTTCCAGGCCCTGCTCTGCCAGCTCTCATCCATTTGCTGAGGTGTTCCCTACAGTTTTCCCTCCAGAAGAGTAAAAGCCAATATTGGACAGATTATTCAACTACCTGGGAATTTTGTGGACATAGCCAAATTGGATTAAGTGATAATTTTGTCATTAAAAAGCCACACTATAGCTCTGGCCGGTATGGCTCAGCGGGTTGGAGCACCGTTGCATGACCAAAAGTTTGCGGGTTCGATTCCCAGTCAGAGCACATACCTAGGTCTTGGGTTCAATCCCGGTGCGGGCCCATACAGAAGGCCGCCAATTGATGCTTCTCTCTCGCATGTCTATTTCTCTCCCTCCTTTTCTCTCTCTGGAAAAACTGACACTCGGGTGCGTGGGCTACTGCCATGAGATGCGTGGAATTAAGGAAGCAGGGAGTGCAGGCGAGTCTCACCAGGAGTGCCTCAAAGTCTCCGAACGCTGTGTGGCCAGTCCCCAGCGCGTCCGTGCTCCCAGCTTCTCCTCTCCAGCTGCCCGGCGACGTAACGACACGCTTCCATTCCCCAGCATTCAGGGTTTGCTTAAAAAGATTTGAGTCGGCAGACATAGATAAAGCCTTGACAAAAGAAAATACGATGTACTCTTAAATCTATTGCTTTCTTATATTCGATGTTAAAAAAAAAAATCTAGGACAGATTCTTAGAGAATGTCCGTCACCAAGTAGGAGACCACATAGCTACACTGGCAACAGGGATGTGAGAACAAATGTTTCTAAAGTAATATTAGCTAAGATAGGAAACTATCACAGGAAAAACAGAGAAGGCAGAGGGGTGGGGGTGGGGCAGAGACCAAGAGAGACAAGGATTCCTGTCTCCCGGAATCTGCTAGAGTTTCTGCTCAGGATCTTTCTCAAGCCCGACAAAAACCCCTCACAGCAGCAATGACCCCGGCTTGCAGAAGAGGGCGCTGCAGCTCAGAAAAGTCAAGTCAACGTCCCAGGAAAACTGGGCTGGTGGCGGATCCCAACTCAGGTCTGCTGCACAAAACCTCATACAGGCTCCTCAGACTAACAAACTGGCCCAGACGGCTCCTCCCGGCCCAGGGCTTCTTATTGCAGCAAGTGTCCCTCCTGATTGGTCAAGGCCGAGGCTGGGCGTCACCCTGGACCTCAGTCTTTCCTAATAGTGCCCACCGCCCACAGTGCCCCCTTCTCCGCCACCGTCCCTCTCTAGCCACCGCACAATCCTTCTGGACTGCGGGTTCTTCCCTCACCCCCTCTCCCTACCTTCTTCCCACTCATTTCATCTCTGTCTTTGGAAGAACGGAATGGCTTCCTATTTGGATTGTGGGCGGGAGGAAGGCTGTTCAAAGTCCTCCCCTCAGCTTACACAGCCCAGCAGGACCGGCCCCTCACTGTCCCCGCAGCTGCGCCCAGCACCCGTGTCCTGGCTCACCAGGCACGTGTGGCAGAGCAGCTCCCTTCCCACCTCCTCGGATCTGCCACATTCCTTCCCATCTCGGGTTCAGGGCGTCGTTTTCCCCCATAGTACTTCGCCTTTTCTAACCTGCTTTATAGCTCACAGGTGATGGAGCTAGAATAGAAGTTCCACAAACTGGGGTTACGGTCCACTCTGCCCTCTGATCCCCGGAGCAATGCCTTCCTCGTGCGGTCCAGTTGCTTAAGAAGCAGCTGTTGAATGAACTGTTTTATTCACTTGGCCTATTCGTGAATAAAGAACACACCCAGCAGTTTCTGGATAGCGGACGCCCACGTACCTGCAAGAGGACCGGGCATGTGTTGGGTGACAGCATCAGTGTTCGAAGCTATCAGACTAGGGTGTGAGCTGTGCAGCGGAATAGGGACTGAATGAGAAATCTGCCTTTCAGCCCGAAGGGCAATAGGAAAACAGGATAATGAGATGAGATGACATAGTACAACTGATTATAAAAAGTAATTAGGTTTTCTTGAGGGTTGGATTTTGGGGGGTTTAGGGCGTTGGTTCTGTTTTGTTTTGTTTTGTTTTGTTTTGCTATTGTTAACACCTAGCACTGGTGTGATACATTTGTCATGATCAGTGAATCAATATAGGTACATTGTTATTAGCTAACATCTGTGATTCACATTAGGGCTCCCTCTTCACGTCGCTCAGTTCTATGGTTTTGACAAATGCATAATGTATCCACCATCGGAACGTCACACAGAATAGTTTCGCAGCCCTGAAAACCCCTCTGCTTCGCCCACTCGCCTCTTCCGCCAGCTCCCAGCCGCCAGCAACAATTGGCCTCTTCGCTGTTTCTTTAGTTTCGCCTTTCTCAACATGGCGCATGGTTGAAATCATACAGCATGGAGTCTTTAGATTGGCGTCTTTCACTTGGTGCTAACGCATTTAAGGTTCCTTTGTGTCTTTCTGTGATTTAACCGCTTGTCTTTTTTATCCCATCGTCTGAACGCACCGCAGTCTGTTCACGCGCTCGCCAGGTGAGGGACATTCAGGTTGCGTCCAGTGGTCAGCATCTGTGAATGCGGTCTGCGGCTAGTGGACACGCATGCACATCAACCCCAGGCCTCGGCGGTCAGCTCCCCAGCTGCCGCCCGCACAGGCCAGCAGTGAAGACTTCTGCGCACCGTGGTTGTGCGCCTCTCGGCGGGCATCAGACCCGCTCCTAGGTGCTTTTCACGATTGTTTCTGGAGGAACACTGTGGGCAATTCTGAGGCCACTGTTTCTGGATAAACTAGCATACTCAGGAGAAAAGCAGCCAAGAACCCTGAAGGACTGGAAAACCTTGGAGGAACTTCTGAAGGCGCCAAAGGTATTCCGATTGAGAAAGAGAACTCAGAGACCCTGCCGGCATCTCCACCGATGTCAAGGGGAGGCCTAGGGAAGAGGGGGCAGTCCGGCTCTGTGGGACCATGGGAAGTGGAAGTGGGAGCAATGGGCGAAGTAGCGCGGAGCTGGGTCCCAGGTTTGGGGAGGGTGCTCAGGCCTCCTTCCGTCTGCTGCAGACGTCCCCCATCTCCGCCATCAAGGCATAGGAGACAGCGGCCATCCGACAACATCCCGTTCCGATAAATCCACAAATACACCCCGCAAGAACTTTACTCCAAATCCTGTCAGTCAAGCAACCTTCTGAGTAGAAACTCTCTAAACTAATCTTGAAATTGAGTCCAATAACCCATACACTCTACATGTCAGATGTCACAAGACACTGTACCCTGGAACACAGTCAACGTTGAGCATTTTAAGTTGATTTTTTAAAACGGCTACACGAGAACACCCCCCCTAACCCGGGTGTGATCCGACCTGCGAGAGGCAGACACCGCTTTCCTGAGCTCCTGCGTTAGGTGTTCGGCCCACGTCTGCATCCTCCCCGCCTCAGTTCGAAACTCTCCCCGCAATGCCCATCGGGAGAACGCCCTTGGGTGGCCCCCGGTGCTTTCCAGTAAGTGTCACGAGGACCCGTGGGGTTCTCCTTCCCCGTCACGCACGTGCCGTCTGACACAGCAGCCAAGCGAGTCACTTCTTCGGGGGACTGCTCCACCCCACCGACGCCCACCAGGGCCCGGGGTCCCCCCACCTGAGAAAGCCTGCTTGTTCTTCTCTGGAGCTGAGGGGCCCAGGGCCTCAGTGTCATGCCGGCATCTCCCTGCCTTTTCTGGTGTTTTCCCTAACTGACATTCTTGAAATGAACTCGTCTTGGTGCATTGCTTCCCCTCTCTGCCTCTCTATTATTTTTATAGAAACTAACATTGGACACTAGAAAACAAACGAAGACCCACAGCCCTATGGGTGGATGCTCTGCTTTGAAGACACCTGCCCCCAGCCTTCATTTTAGGGTGCTCCGGGAGAGGAAGCAGTTCTCCATGTTCAGGGGCTGTGTCGCCGGGGCCGCCTCCATGACACAAACTCAGACTGTGCTCCTCATAGGAGAGCCATAAAGGCAAGTTTAACTCAAGCCTATATTTCTTTTGGCGTCAAGGGAAAACTATATAAACTTTAATTTGGCCGCGCAGGGCAGGAAAGGAGATGTCATGGCCGGCCTCTACTGAAGCTCAGACTCCGCGCTGCATGCCCTCTCTGTCAGAGCAAAGTACACAGAACGGAGGAGCCTTGCTCGTAATGCAATCAGTTTAATTAGTCTCTCCATCCTAATAAAATATCAAACGTTGGCAGAGTCGCCGTCTTCTGACTTAAGTCCCGTTAACATGAGTGCATTATATTGTTACCCCTCCAATTTCGTGTTAAAACGTTACTGCCTCATGGCATACTTCAAAATCCTTTATTTGCTCAGCCCGTTGTGCCAAAATAACCCAGAGAGAAAAGCAGACCGTGAACACAGAGCTGATGTATTTGTGTAAGTGTGGGACTAGCAGCCACATGAATTCTGTACCATTTCTGTGCTTTCCGGAAACTTCCCTGGATTAGGGAGCCTGAGCAAAGTTGCTATGGGAGGAAGTTGGGGAGACAGAGGAAAATACAGAACATGTCCTAAATGTGACAAGTCCCATCAGATACCGGGTTCTCTGTGTGCGGGAGGGGCGAGGGGAGAGGAGGGCCATGAGCCCCATGCAACTCCATTCATCTTCTATTTGGTCACAATTTCAGAAAACGTGTGAATGCCAGGTCACAGAGAGGAGCCTGGGCCAGGCCTGCTGGGGAGGCTTGCCCACCCATCCAGGGGCCCAGCGCATGTGAATCCCACCACGAAATGGGTAAACCCCATGAGAGCTGCATGAGCCTGCACACAGAGGAGGAAGCCCTTCGGGCGGTGCCACCACACTTCCCAAGAAAGTCCCCTGGAGGTGCAGGAGGTCCTTCCAGCTTCAGCAAAGGTGCGGAGATATAAGAGGCTGGAGGGAGTGGGGAGACACCGAGTTGTTAGAACAGAGCATTCGTGACAAAATGTCCTAAGCAAGCGGCTTAGAGTCGCCTTCGAGACATCATCTGCCCTGCCAGTGCGCCCCTGCAAAGACCCTGCGTTTTGGAAAGAGTTGCTGGGCGTCCCGTCGTTGAGCAAACCACTCCCTGAGCCTCCGTGTTTGCATTCACGGGCCACCCGCCAGCAGCTGTACTGACGCCGTGTTCCCGCATGCAAGGGACCAGTGGGCGCTTAGCAGAGGGAGCAACGTACACGGGAGGGCTCGTTTACCAGGCGGGGCGGGTGTTACCACGGAAAGCTACACTCGTAAAAATACAACTCTAAAAAGGTGCAGGTCACTGCAATGGCAGAGGAGCTTTGTCTCCTCCTTTCTCCTCTTCCCCCCTCGGGTGGACTTTCCATGGATGGGCATTTTCTTCTTGAAGATATGTCCTCGCCCAGGGAGGCCGCCCCCCAGAAGTTTCCTCGAGAGACTTTTACTGCGTGAAAGGTATCCTTGTACTAGAGCCCCGCAGTCCTCCTCAGTTCCCTGTAAGTGGTGAAGACTCCTGACCGGCCCTGCCCTGGGAGCTGTGTTTGTCCGGTTGTGGATGCGCCCTGCGGTGCAATCGGTGATGACAACGGTCATAATTTCGGCAGCACTCTGTCATGTCGGTAAGTCACGCCCCAGGAGCTGTGCTCACAGCCAGTCGGCGTTGGGGGGGGCGCCGCCCTCCCACCTCTTCTCCTTCGGCTTCACTCACATCCACCTCGCACTGGTGTCTCCGGGATTTTGACCATCAGTGGCGTCCATTGCCCCGCCCCTGCCCTGACTCATGTTGTAGTATGTTTCTCACACTTCATGCGAATCCCCCGCAGGCGTGGAAATGGTGCTTTGTGTCTTTGAAAGCTGGAGCCAGCCTAATTCTTGCATGCTTCTTTCTGAAAGAGAAGTGAGTTTGATGCAAATGTTCAGGGGGGGGTCTGCTGCACAGAAGGCATCGCGTTCTCAGACGAGCAACGCAGTGAAAAGGGTTCGGTGCGCCCTGAACACGCACCGTTCAGACCGATGTTTAGATCATCTGGGCCTCACGTGGTCAAGAACAGTCTCCAGAGTCACTTCTGGTGGCCGTTTACTAGGCAGAGGAGGTTATCGAATGGTGTAACCTGACTCGCTGAGGCCCTGAGAAAGCAGAGGCTCTGTTTTGAGTTTTGTCTCCAAACAGAAAATTACTTTTCGAACCAGCATTGGGGTAAGTCGCTGCAGCGCCATCCCTGTGGGTCACTGAGCCATTCGAACACACCCCTCAGAAGCTGGCAGAACGCTGTCTCAGTGTGGTTACCAGGCTGGTTTGTGAATGAATGGTCGGGAGGAAGATGTTGAGGGGCCATTGGGCTGAAACTTCCAAGGGAGGAGCTAATCCATCTCTGGGGAGGCAGGTCCGGGGGGTGGGGCTCCCACTCGCCCAGTCCTTCCCCAGCACACCCAGACTTCTCTAGAAAAGCACCGGGCAAGGACAGTCCCCATTTCAAGGGACACCACACTATCCCTCTGCCTGACACTCGAGCCATGCCAAACCCAGTCTTTCTTCAGTCTCCGTGGGGTCTGGACGAGGTGCCCCTGGTCAGGCGGTCAGAACCAAGACCGCCATTGCCTGCGGTCTGTCTCGGGGGAGGCAATGGGGGGCCTGAACAGAGCGCCCCAAATGGACCCGTCTGCAGAAAGTCCTGCATTGGAATCAAAGAGGTGAAGTCACGTTTTCCCACAGAAGCAGTGTTCAAGTATTAGGACATGTATTTGGCCAATGGCATCATACAAAATACTTTCGGGAGACATGCAGGTAATTACATTTGTTCACTCCTTTCATTGTTGCTCAAGGCTCCAGGCTGTATGAAAATACGCTTCATAAATGAGGCGGTGTTATTAAGCATGCCGGAACACTGCTCCAGACGCTTTTGGTTTTCCAGAATTATGCAAGCCAGAGTGGCATTCCAAAGCCTCTGTTTTTCTGTTTTCCTTCACTGAGTATAATTTTAAGAAGAAGAAGGGGGAGGAGAGGAAGGAGGAGGAGGAGGAGGGGGAGGAGGAGGAGAGGAAGAAGAAAAAGGAAAAGAAGACTGCCAT
>PVJI01034557.1:0-10315 GCA_004026765.1 Micronycteris hirsuta | reverse complement strand
ATCTTTTATTTCTCAATGCTCACCTGATCCTTCCAATCAGCATTTAAGTTGATCAACCGTCTTGAATTTGAAAATCATACACTTATCAAAAATAAAATAAAGTAAAATAAAACAAAATAATAATATTTTCCCCCAATGACCATCCCTTGTCTGCTTCCTTTCCTTAATAGCCAAATTTCCTGAAATAGCTATGTAGTCTCTCCAGTCTTTTCACCACCTACTTACTTCTCAACAATCTTTATTGGCTTATGAATCCATCACTCCAATGGCTTCATCTTCTCACTGAATCACCAATGACTTCTGTATTGGTAAATGTTATTGAAACATATTCTTATGAGTACCATGAGAGCTAAATAATGTATAAGTAGCTAAAACTACTTATACATTTGATCTCTCCTTCTGGGATACTGTACTGTTTTGGTTCCCCCTCTATTTCTGACATTTCCTTTAAGTCACCTTTGTTGGCTAATGCAGATCCTTGGCCTGAACCACAGTTCCTGTTTTTATAAAACAGAAACCACTCCATTTATTTGCTAGTATTGTAGTAAGAAATAAAGGAGATATTATACAGGAAAGCCATACCACAAAATCATAGAATACAATAGATTCTCAAATATTATTAAAATTTTTAAGTAAAAACAAGCATGTATTATTATATTATATAATGCCTTAATTGGCAATTCAGCAAACAAACTCTTAGCCTTCAGACAGCTATTTTCTTTATTATTTTATTTTTTTAATATTACTTTATTGTTTTTCAATTACAGTTTTCTGCATCCTCTCCCCTCCCCTCCCTTCCCCCCATCCCCTCCAAACCCACCTCCCTCTCCTACCTCCATCCTCCCCCTTGGTTCTGTCATATTTTCTATAATTAATAGAAATATACAGTCCAAGTTATTTTGATCAATTCGATAATTTCAGAACAAATCAATTATATGCCTTTCCAATTATAAAAACTGAAATTAAGGGTCAGGACAAAACTTCTTTGAAGAGTAAGTTCTTATATAAACTTAAAATATGGTTTATAAAATTAGTTTTGCAAAATATAGGGGGTGAGGGTAGGGTAGGGGAGAGGATGCAGACAACTGTAATTGAATAACAATAAAGTAATTAAAATTTAAAAAAAATAAAGAAAAATACAGATAAGACCTAATTTTGGACTTGAGTCCACAATTTCTCACTTCTCTTCCTTTGATAACACATGTGGCCCTTGTGGACCAAAGTAGGGTAATTGACTCTAGTTTACATAGTTACAGACCATAATCCCACTTTGTCCTTGAGGATGGTTATAATAATCCAAAGGGTGGCAATAAATTATCCCCGTTCTTGGCATTAATGTCCCTGGATTATTCCTTCACCTTAATGTTGGAAAGGAACTGTGACTTACTTCTAACCAAAACGATATGGCAAAGATGATGGAATATCATTTCCATTGTTACATTACATAAGATTATAACTTTCATCTTGCTAGAAAACCCTTTGCTGCATTTCTTCCTTGCTGGCTTTGATGAAGTAAGCCACCATATTGCAAGATCCACATGGCAAGGAAACAAGGGTGGCCTCCTTCACACAGACAGCAAGCAACTGAGGTCTTCAGTCCTAAAAACTTTAAAGAAGTGAGTCCAATGAAGGATGTAAGCTTCAAAGTACATCCTTCTTCAGCTGAGCTTACGAATGACAGCACGGCCCTGGCTGACACCTGGCTTGCAGCCTTGTGGAGGACCCTGAAGCAGAAGATCCCACTAAGCAATACCTGGATTCTTTTTTTTATTTTTATTTTTATTTTTAGAGAGAGGGAGAGAGGGAGAGAAACAGCAATGTATGGTTGCCTCTCACATGGCCCTCATGGGGACCTGGCCCGCAACCCAGGCATGTGCCCTGACTGGGAATCGAACCGGGACCCTTTGGTTCCCAGCCCGCGCTCAATCCACTGAGCTACACAAGCCAGGGCTAATACCTGGATTCTTAACTCATCAAAATAAAATAAAAAATTTTATTATTTAATCTGCTAAATTTGTGGTAATACAAACAACCTGTGATCCAATCAAAGCTCTTCTTGAAAATATGTGTACAGTAAGAAGGTAAAGTTCTTTTCCTCCAGAGTTAGAAAACCTTGCATTTCTGTAGTCACCAACATGATTCGAATGTTTATTTATAATAGAAAATATTAAATCTCACATTAAAATGTAGAAGAGACAATGGGAGAGATGAAATGAAAAGGATAGAGGGGAAAAAACCCACTAGCTCTAAAATCAGGTACCTCCTCCTGATACCATGATTCTTCCAGCATATTTTATTGTTGATTCTGTGACAAATCTCTCCAGCATTTTTCCCAGTTTCATGAGTCAGCAACTTATTATATTGCTTTAGTTTGAATTTAAATTGAATTTCTGTCATGTGAAACCAAAGTCTTGCTAAAAAGTGTGAAGAAACTAATGAAATCAAAATAGGATGCTATTCCTCCAAATTTTGTAACTCCTCAAAGTTAGTATATATACATGAGGTGAGAAATTCTTATTACTGTTCCCTTAAGAACAAGTTATTGTGTAAGTAATTATACCACTTATAGCTATTAAATGTTATCTAATTTCTCTATACTTCTTTTTTCCCTCTAAAAATGGAGATAATATACTTGATAGCATTATTATGGCAAGAAAATTAGTACATGTCAATGTCAGACAAAAAATAAAAACTCAATAAATATTAGCTTCTATTAAGGTTTTTGTCATTGCTATCCTCACTAAGAATGCAAAATAGGGATTCTCTCCACTGGAGGCACAGCATTTACTGAAAATCAAGGAGTTAATATGGAAACTGGTTAACATTGTGATGTTTATTATTATTCCATCCTGTGTGGTAAGTTGTGAGAAAGTGACAAGAAGATTTTTCACTGGACCAGAGACTCAGGTCAGAGTAAACGGTTTCTTAAATAGAAATTTGCATGTTTAAAAGGCACTATTTCCTGCAGAGAGGATCTTAATATAATGCTCCTTTAGGTTAGGGGTAAATCTAATATGTCATGAATATACAAGCTTAACTATTGAATAGTTTCACTAGCTTTAATAAAATATTCCTCAGTGAGTGTTTTTGTTTTCAGATGTGTTTAATAAGTCAAAGAATTAAGGAGAGATGGAAGAAGGAGTGAAAGAAAGTGAGAGAGGAGGGAGATACATTTTTATTGCCAAACTTCATTCAAAATATTTATGTATTTACAAAAATTCTGATCTCTTTGAGGTGAGTGTGGCATCTATCAATTAAATTTGCCCTGCTACTCCTGTTTAAGAAGGAGTCCACTGACATAATAACTAGTTGTTTATATTATAACCAATCAAGTAGAAATGTTGCAAAAATTCATTCAGAAGGAAATGCTAACTAGTTTTATTTTAGTTGGCCAGCATAACCCTAATACCAAAACCTCATAAAGAAATTACCAAATATATTTATATACACATATATGTTAAAAGAGAGTATTACAGATCACTCCCGCATAAATATAGAAAAGATTAAAATATTATCAAAATAAAATATATAAAAAGTTTAATACATCATGACTAAGCATGATTTATCTTGAAGTTTCAGAGTGGTTTAATTTTTAAAACAGTTTCATTGAGTTTATTGGAATCACATTGGTTAATAAAATTATAAAAATGAATCAATGCAATTCAAGATATTAATCCAAAAAGAAAAATGCAAAGGTGTACACATTTTTGTTTTGTATAATTTAATTTGCATACACATTTGGTATAGCTCCAATTGTCTAAGGATTGCTTCACCTTCACAACTTTTCCCAGCCTCCTGAAATACACAGTTCATAGTATCTTTATGAAAAATAAGTTTTCCTGTAATTTGAAGGAGAAGAATTTAATCTTATAAAATAAAATATGAGTTTTATGTCCCAGAAAAAACAAACAAACCATATGATCATTTTAGTAGATGCAGAAGTTAACAATTCAATACCCATTTATGATAAAAATTATCTACAAACTGGAAATAGAAGGGAGCTTTTCTATTCCAATAAATGATATCTATGAAAAATTCCATAAATTATGTCATGTACTGTTGGAATAATGAACACTTTCTTTTTAATTTGGAGAAAGACAGGACCGCTGCTCTCCTGTCCACACTTGTGTCCACAGAACCAGTGTACAACAGGAGAGGCCCTAACAATGTGTCCACACATCAGTGTGACCACACATGTAAAGTTTGCAAAATTAAGATATTTTAACTGCATTTGATTAAGAACATTGTCTCTTCCCAGTCTTTCTTCTCCATCAGACTTCTTTGGTCAGGTTGTGGTTATATTTTTAAAATTCTCCTAATGGGATTTTGAGTTAGAAAGATATTTAGTCTGGGTTTAGTGAAACATAAGTGAAAGAAGCTTAATTGGGGTTTCCCAAACTTGACAACAATTATAAGATTTTCTACAAAATTATTAACAATGATTCGTGAAGCCCAAGTAAACTTTCTAAATTATCAAGGATAATTTTTTTTAATTGCTCCACCCATCAGGGTAAAGAATATAAAATTATATATTTTTCATTCTACTGAATCAATATTATAAAATAATTTTTATATAGAAGCCACCTAAGTGCATTCAGTTAAAAGTATAAGAAAAATATTATAGAGGTATATTATGTAATTAATAAAATGTTATATTTTCAATTTTGTAATGTTTGTAGCATGAGTAAGCTTTTGGCATTATTTTAATATAATTTTCATTTTAAATAAGACATTTACTCTTATATTTAATTCAGCAGTCATATTTTTATGTACTTTATCTTATAGAGGAAACCCAAATAGCAGACCCTTCAAGCTTCACAAAGCCTAGGTATACCCCTGTCTAGCACATAAAAATACTTAATAATTACTGATTAAGTATTTTTTTAAAGATTTTATTTATTTATTTATTTTTAGAAAGAGGGGAAGAGAAGGAGAGAGGGAGAGAACATCAGTGTAGGGTTGCCTCTCAAGAGCCCTCTACTTGGGACCTGGCCTGCAACCCAGGCATGTGCCCTGACTGGGAATCAAACTGGCAACCCTTTGGTTCACAGTCCCTGCTCAGTCCACTGAGCTACACCAGCCAGGGCTGGCTAAGTATTTTTAAAGAATAAATTAACTGTTAACAATTCTATACTTTGTATCTACAAAACTCTATTTCAAGTTTTTACATACAGAAGAATTATATGGAAGCCAATAACTACTGAAACAACGGGGATTTTCCTTTTTCCAAAATCAGTACTTCAGAAAGTAACTCTGCTGTAAAAGATTTAGGTCAAAGATGAAGTAACCACATTAGAAGATCTGAAGGAAAAAAGGAGAAAATATCCAAATGTTTTCTGCTTCTGTGGGTGGCAGAGTTAAGACTAGAGTGTTCAAATTTTCCTTCACAAGCTATTAACCAACAGTAAACTTTTATTTTAAAAAAGTAATGCAATATGTATGAAAATGAGAAAAGAGTTGTCATGGTGTAGTGAGAACTATAAAATAATAAGTAGAATAGTAAAAAATAAGATTTTATATTAATTAACAGTTCTATTTACATTATTTATTTTCCTACCTTTTGGTAAAAGATACCTATAGTGACTTACTAGGCTCTGAAATAGACTTTCTCCCCAAGAATGCTTACTTACCCAGATCAGATAAAATATACTTCCATTTCCTGTCACCAAGTCCCTCTCTCTGAACTAGCTGCTGGCACTTATTCCAACTAATATTATTCTTCTTGCCTTATTGTCGACATTAAGATCTTGTTATTTCTCATTATGAAAAGAAATACAAAATATTTCTTTTATGTAAGAGTGTAGAGTCATAGTCCAGTAGTCCAGGACTCCTCCAATGTCTTGGTGGGCAAGAAAGTCACAGGGAAGAGGTCATAATTGGAATTGTCATCCAGACTAGCCTGATCAAAGGGATCCTCAACTTGGCTATAGCACATTCATAAGCCAAGGTACAAGAATCATGGTATAGAAATGATCAGGAACTCTGTGCAAGAATGAATCTCACATAAGAGAGGCTGCAGTCCACCAGTAAAGATTAATTTGACTTCATTCAACTAGTCCAAGACCAGATACTATATTTCATCAAAGGTCAATTCAGGAATCAGAGAAGTAATCCATCTACTTTGATAACTACCTTTTTTTCTAGATACCTAATATTTCAGGGTGTCAGATTCATACCTGTACCTCCATCCACTAGAAGTAATTAATAAATACTCAGGTAACAAATGAGAGCCAGTGACTTGCTTTCCTTATAAAAACCTTAATCATAGAGTTGCATTAACACATTTCTGAGAAATTAGGAAGAATAACAAACCTCAAAGTATCTGGTCCAATATTCACATTATGGTAGGCATGCAATGGGTGTTTCAGAGTTTAAGAAACAGTAACTTATTTCTTCCAGCTTTATAAGATATAACTGGTATATAAAACACTGAGTATAATAAATGTATATAGTTGGTGAGTTTGGACATATATACACTCAGCTTACCATCACCACAATCCAGGTAATAAACTTATCCATCATCTTCAAAAGTTTCCTTATATCTCTTCAGAGTTTTTGGTTTGTTTAGTTGGCCGTCTTTTGTATACAACTTGAGATCTACCCTGTAGATTTTTAACTACAGAATACACTATTTTAACTATAGGCACCATGTTTTACAGCAGATCTCTGGAGCTTATTCATCTTGCGTAACTGTAACTTGACATCCATTGAACAATTCCCCATAACCTCCTACTCCATCCTTGTTAATCACCATTCTATTGTCTACTCTAAACTCTGACTATATTAGACAGCTCATATAAGAGGAAACATGCAGTATTTGTTCTGTGACTGACTTAATTTACTTCACATAATGTCTTCCAGGTCCATCAGTAGATAAATCAATAAAGAAAATATGGTACATACATACAGTAAAATATTATTCAGCCTTTAAATAGAAAAATTCTACTATCTGCCACGACATGGATGGACCTGTAAGAATGCATATGTAAATGTTTTAAAAATTCCTGAGTAACACAAACCTATTCACATCCTAAATATCAGGTAAACTAAGACTTAAATGAGAGTCATAATAAATTCAAGAAGCATGTTTTTAGATCTAAATAATAAGAAATAAAACTTGTTTTACATATGACTACAGACAATATTTTGATAAAACTGCATCTCTTGCTCTCACTCTTGCCATTGATCCCTCCCTCTCCTTTCTTTTCTTCAGCATTGTCTGATGTTGGCCACCTATGGATACTATTAACTTATTGTCCAAATCTCTAATGAAAAATAAGAGTTAACAAAATAAGGAAGTTAACATATTAACAATTCTAATTGAATGAAGAAAATAATACTAGGAATTCTACCCAAGAAACTATAATGTAGAATTTTCCTATAATGAATGAATAATAGAAACAAACCTAATGAATATTAGAGATAATATTTTGTTCTAGTATCAATTCTCATTAACAGTTATAATTGGTTGAGAATGTAACATTTGGTCAAAACTTGTTAAATGCAATTCAACTTTAGTGTTTTAAAAAAAGCAACAAGCAAAATGAAAACTATAAAACAACCTCTTTAAAATATATTTTATAAATATTATTAAAGTTCTAAGTGAAAAGAGAAAATATTTCATTGAATATGTAAAACTTATTTGTGGCATACTGTTTAACCTCTAACTATTTAAAATAGTAAGTGAAGACTTTATGAAAAGTCATACATACTCAGACTCTTTTTAAAAATTCATTAAAAAAATATATCTAATTTGAAACATAGTTCCTAATTTGACAGTATGAAAATATAATGAACTCAAATACTTCTTATAACCTACCTGTAAAAAGTAGGTTAAATTACTTGTATCCTTCAATAAATTAGCAAACTGTAATTTAATTCAAGCTTGTGAGTCATAATCATTTCCATAAAAGAAGACACTCATCTCTAAATCAAGACCTATGGGGTTTTGGTTGACAGCACAAAAGCTTAGAGATATCCATTAGGCTTTATATGCA
Organism: Micronycteris hirsuta; assembly: GCA_004026765.1. Taxonomy (NCBI): domain Eukaryota; kingdom Metazoa; phylum Chordata; class Mammalia; order Chiroptera; family Phyllostomidae; genus Micronycteris; species Micronycteris hirsuta. The sequence continues at coordinate 2,318 of PVJI01034557.1, read as the reverse complement.
AAACCTAAACCTAAAAGGGTTTTGCTAGCCTTCTAAAATTTTGAATTAAGAATTTTTCATTAAAAAATTTAAAAGTTACAGGAATTTATGTCTAAAATAATTCTCTGGAATAAAGTTTGGAAACCAGATTTAGCTGCTAGGTAAAAAGGAAAATATGTTCTATGTTGCCAAATGAAATAGAAATGGTTATTTAAAAACAAAAAGTTAAGGTTTGAAAGTTTTCTTTCCTAATTAAACATTTGAATATGCCTCAAACCAAACCTCCAAATCTTGAATGTATTATACATATAAAATTGCATTTATTAGTTTATATTAAGCATTTTTCCTGGAGATAGTGTGATAATTTTTAATTCAAAACAATATTTTACTTCAGCACATTTTTATTTTTTTAATTTTTATTTTTTTGTTTTAATATAGAAATAGTACATTTTTCTAGCTTCTCTTTGAAATGTGTTCCTTATGTCCTGAGTTACACAAACTTTTCTTGAAAAGTGTATATCTTTTATCAATATGAATATTATAGCCCATATATTTTTCTAATGTTAATATTGACCCCAAAATACCTGATGTTTAATGGTAAAAACAAGTGTAATCATACACTTTCATTTGAACTTAATTTTTGCTGTACTCCTACATTTCAATCTAATGATCTATAGATGTACTAAAAAACATTCACTTAAGAATGGTTCCACGTTCTGAAATGGGAAGACCATGTAAGATAGGTATAGTTTGTTTAAACCTAGTCTAGTACTTGCTGTGCTGTGAAAGTTGCATTAATTGTTTGCTAGATTTTTACAAATTTTTTCATTTAATTTTCACAAAATTGTTTTTAGTAATATGGCTTTGAGGGGATGACAAATATAGGTCATTGGCTATAAGGTGTAAAACTTGAAGAATGTTTTTCTCTTATTAAGGAAATATTTGTTTAAAAGCAAATGAGAGTTAGAGTGTAAAGAGCCATCTGAGAATGTCCCTCCTACTCTAAGGAAAAATGTACATAGTCACCAAAATCATAATTTGGGGGGCCTATTAGAGACCTAAGGTCACAAATCAATCAAGTGATTGGAATTCCAAAGCATGACAAGTACTTCCACGAGAGAAAGGAAGAGAAGTCAATCATGAAAATAAGAAGAAAAATCTACAAGTTTAAACAGTTTCTTAAAGGCTGAGTGTTCAGCCTCACATGAGAGTTGAGAATCCTGGAGAGCCAAAGACCAAGCGGGGTCCACACCTGCTGCTCCGATGCCAGAGCTGCACCGGCCCCAGAAAAAAAGGCTGGGTAGGCACAAGGCAGAACGTGGGAGTTGATGGTGCGCGTGGACCAAGGGAAGCCAATTCATTCCTGGCCCCTGCGAGTTCCAGGGAGGGATCAGCGGCCACTGATCCAGACTTGAAAGCCACGGACACTTCTTGGACACAAAGGGAAAGTCAACTGCTCTTGGAGAAAGAGCGACAAACCGGTCCACTGCCGGACCGACCTAATAATGCTTTAAAAGAAACTGCCTCTGCCACTGGGAGATCAGGAAATGCTCCTGCCCTGACCCCTGGGGAAAGTTCCCTGCCTCTGGGGAAAGAAAGGGCAGAAAACCTTCCCCCGCCCCATCATCTGGCCTGGATACAGGGTCGTGCATCCTACAGGCACAGGAAATACACATGTACAAGGTTCTTGAGTCTTGCACTAAAGAACAAACAGCTGGCTGTCGCTGGGGAAGGGGCAAGATGGCACAGAGATTGAAAAAAGTGATAGAACTATTTAGTAAATGGCTATAAGAACAGAACTATAGTCAAAAATGAAACAAAGCCATGTTTTTATCTTACATATAATATCATTTCAGTGTTTGAAATTGTCAGGCATCATCACATATGTATAAGAAATTGTCAAAGTCGACTATTGAATAGAAAGAACTTTATATAGAGCAACTGAAAATAATGATGCTGCTTTTAATGGCAGTCACGTTAGCTGGTCTTACTCTGGTTTGAATTATATATTATTCTCAGCACATTCCTCCCAGCATTCTTCATTTCTATTTGAATATTTTTATTCTGACATGTAATTTTCTTGTATTGTACTCTTTTAATTTTACATGCCACAACCCTATAGAACATGTGTTAATGTAGTGATATTTTTGTGTCCTACAGACAAAAAATGTAGGACTTTGAATTTTAACTTTTCATTGTCAGTAACCCTGTAAGATCTTAGTTAAACAGCCTGAATTAAACTTATATGAAATGTTAAAGGGACTTATCTAAGAAAAAGAAGTTCAAAACTATGTGCAGTAAAATGACAACAAACTCACAACTATCAACAACTAAACCTT
>PVJI01034556.1:0-10386 GCA_004026765.1 Micronycteris hirsuta | reverse complement strand
GGCAGCACCATGGGGCCAGGTTCAGGGAAATGTGAGAAAGACAGAGAGGGAGGGAAACAGCACAACTCTGGGGCCCGGTTTCAGAGTTTTAACTCTGAAAGTAATAAAACGATACAAACAGAACCAACCATCCCCTTCTGGTTCCTGGGAATTGCTGCTCTAGGGAATGATAATGGGTCACTGATTCAAATAAACCCAAGAGTGTGAATGCAGGAGAATAAAAGTATATACCAATAGAGAGCTGCCAAGGCTTTCCCACAGGAAGTGAGAGGTGGTAGTTTGTGTTCAGAAAGTTTCCCTCCACGTGCACAGGTCTCCAGTGTGGCTTTGAGCGTCTCCACAGCTCTGGCCTCGGAGACCTGGATGCAATTGGACATGTGCCTCCCGATGGTACCGCTGGCCCAGCCGTGACCTTAAGACTATTTGGGGATTCCATGAAGAGTTTGCTTCCCTGTACTGGGGTAATTTCAAAAGTACTTTCTGGAAACAACAATTTCTTAGTCCTAGAATCTGTATGCAATTCAGGAAAGAAAGATATGAACTTCAGGATTGTTTTGAAAATCTTTCAGGCTGATCAAGAGAAACTTAGACTACAATACTGTGCCCTCTGAGGTGGTCAGAGCTTGCTGATTTCTGAGGTCTGTTCATGACATCTATCACAGCATGGATATGACTTGAAAAAACATACCCACAGTGCCCAAATCACTCCAGTCTAGTCTGACTGCAGGCTGGCAGAATGTTGTTTTGATTTTCAGACTTCCTGCTGATATTTGGACATGTTACAAGTATGATGTTTATCATATTTTTGTTTTTCTTTATAAAAGTAGCTTGCTGTTGCCTCAGGTTTAAAGAGGTCTCCCTGAGGAGAGGCTCGTTGCAGGCCACTGGGCTCCGTGGCTCAGGGTGAGTCCTTTTGCACACTGCCCCCAGCGGAGCTGGTTTGGGAGCAGGTACCTCTTGCACTTTGGAGGAGACTCCTGCAGCCACTGCTCTGCCTTGCCTGGCCCTGATGGACGCCTGCTGGGATGACTGCCTCTGTGACCGGGTCACAGAATCCTATCACATCAGGCCAGGAGTCACCAGCACACCAACCGCAACCAACATACCAGCTCATCACCTCATTGTACAGACATGGAAACTGAGGCCTTAGACTTTCACTCTAAAACTGAAAATTGGCAACATGACAAAAGTTGGGGTCTCCTGACTCACAGAAAATTTGTATTTTGATCACACTCTGATGCCACCTTTCTAAACACTCAAGTCTCTTGTTGACCTAGTGTTCAATAAATAGTTCCAGGTCACAGTGCGGGGAACCCTGGCTTCCTCTGTGGAATAAACACCAGAGTTTCCCAAAGCGACCAGAGGCCAGAGTGGTGATTTACCTAACTAATTATTTTTTGTTTCTATTTTCAGGATACAACCAATGCAATTATTCAAATTAGTTGACAAGAAGTAGAGATGCTACATAAACATGGGCATATTTGTGGCCCAAGAACATTTTTCATTCTTGGACCCAGTTAAAATTTTCAGTGCCACCCTCACATTGGCAATATTTGGGAACACTATCTTAGGGTGCTTATATAAAGTCTAAAGCAGTAAGAATCAGCGGTCCAGAATCCTTTGCAGCTGGGAAGCTCACAGAACTACAAGTATCCTACACAAAATATGACAATGGGGGCATATTACAAAGTACAAACCCAAACAGAGCTGAGGAAGAAGAAACTGAATGCTGCCCTGGCTGGTGTGGCTCAGTGGATTGAGTGCCAGCCTGCTAACCAAAGGGTCGCCAGTTCAATTCCCAGTCAGGGCACATGCCTGGGTTGCGGCCCAGGTCCCCAGTGGGGGATGCGTGAGAGGCAACCACACATTGATGTTTCTCTCCCTCTCTTTCTTTCTCTCTTCCCCTCTCTAAAATCTTTAGAAAGCAAAGAAACCAAAAGCTAGCATGTATTCCAGTTCAGATTTACCACAATCTTTCTTTCCATCCACATGGTGATAAAACACAGAAAAGCACGCAATAACCCCATGCCAAGTCTGCAGTGCACCCCAGCCATCCTTCAGTCTTCCAACGCCAGACATCCTCTTCATATGTAACTCTGTTTAAATAAATATCATTATAATACTGACTTTCCACTCTTCTTGGTTACATTCTCTCACTAGCAAGTCTGGAAGGATCCCACAATCCTAACTTCACAGAACCCATTTGGAACACACCTTGAAGCAGGGGCGCTGCTGGGGCGGGTCAGACATGGCACCTTAGACCAGCATCCGGCACGTTAGCTGTGAGCCCAGGGAATCCCGAAGAGAAAGCACAGGATCATCCGGCGGTTTGTTATCATTTGTATCCCTGCTCACTCAAAGTGAAACTAGCTTTCAGGAATGACTCCGGCGAAAAATGGTGGCTGTCACTGAAGTCAAAAGGATGGACTCACGCAGCACCTGTGCTTGCTCACCCTCCTGGTGCACCAGTGGCCATGTATGGAGAACAGGGTCACTTTAGACAGATTTGCATGTTAAGGAAGGTGGCTAATGAGGGTGACAGCTGTTCTAGAAGCATAACTGCACAATGAATGCCCAGCACAGAGTATATGGAAGGAGTTTTTTCTTTCCCTGAATACCAGCTAAAATTTGAGGAAGAGACTTCTCGAGAACAAACAATAAAAGCAGCTCGCAGAACTCTGAAACTGCTCACTCCTGAGACTGAGCCATCTCGTCAGCTGGTCTGTTTTATGTTTGAATTGTCCATCTGCCTAGTGCTCCCAGGAAGGGGTGGTGTCACATGTCTGGCAGGTTGCTGACACTCAACAAACAATATTAATCCTTATCATATGACTTAATTGAAAGCCTGCACACGAGACCAACAGACAAGGATTCATCTGTTCTCCCTTCCTGGAAATGGTAATTCTACTTTTTGGAGAACATAATAGAGAAGTGTGACATACCTGGGGAATAGATGGCCCCTTGGCTCTTTACTCCTGGCTTCTCTTAATGTCCCTAGGCATAGACATGTGACCATTTGGAGAGGTGACTTCAAGGTCTCTTTCCTTCTGTCAGCACTGTGTACAAATACCTATTCTTTCCCTCTTTAGAAAATAAACTCCTGTGTGCAAAACTGCCATTTACATGTTTAGAACCTCCCAGGAGCACCTCTGGAATGTGCCTTAATCCCATTCAGCTTGAGTACCAAGGATTAAGTAAAGAATAAGAACACCAGAAGGGACCCCAAACTAAAAGGACACATGGCAGTAGAAACAATGAGCCCTGACCTGTTCTGAATAGAAGACAATGTACCTGAAACCAGAGAAACCTGGCACCCATCTCTCTGGGGCTCGGACTTGGCCGCTGTGTAATTAATCTGAGGCTGCCTTTGGGGAGGAGAAGGATGATAGCAGGGACCCTGGCTGTCTCTGGGCTCCAGTGAGCATGGCTGTAGACACAGCTGGAAGAACACATTGCTTTTCTCTGTGTGTGCCCTTAGGTTCTCTCACCATGAAAGCCATATCCACATGTGTGACGTTAAGAAACACTTAGAAAATACCCTATTCCTATTTCTTATTATACTCCTAGTTCTTACAATCCAATTCAGTTTTCAAACACACAGAACACTATCACATACATACCCACTGATTTTGCACATACAAGCTCTGTTGTCCTCGGCACAATTTTTATTGAAAAACAATCCTCTCCAGTGCCGGTGCCTGGGAAGAGGCACTGTATCCATATTGTGGGGACCTGAGCACATTCTGATTTCAGCTCTGGGTGAGAGAAGATTTCTGTGCAAACGTTCCTGCTCTGAGCTTGGCAGGGAGGAGCCTGCACCTTGAACCAGGCTCCAGAATTGAAAAGATACGGTGGGAACTCCCACCCGGGCTGTGTGACCTTGTCAAAGCAGTCTTCACAAATAATGATCCATTTTCCTATGTAAAATGGGGGTAGCAACACCTATTTTTTGCATGATTGTTGGGATCCAATAGCATGATATATGCAATATCCCATGTAAAAGTTTATTAATCGAAGGCAATTAATGGTAAGTGGTATTTACTATTTTAATAATTTTATAAAAGTAGGGCTAGAATTTATTTATCTCATATAGCCAGCCAAGCGAACTCCCTTGCACACAATAATTAATAATATTTGTTGAATGAATGAAGGTTATGCTGCATTATTGTTCATTTCTTCTCACAGTACTCTCACATTTATCATCTAATTTAATGGCAAATATAAAGACATTACCCTAATATCTCCTGGCTTAATGTGCTATTGCATTTCTTTCTCCTGAAGCTTTGCCTTACTGTTCACATCCACGGCCACGGTCCTAGTGTTCAGAGGCATTAAAAGCACAGTTTAATGTTAAAAGCATGGACTCTATAGCCAGAGTTTGGCGAGTCCAGGCTCTACCTCCTCCTGGCTGTGACTTCTGGAAAGCTCTTTTAATCACCTCAGCCTCAATTTTTCTCATCTGTAAAGTGGGGACAATAGTAGAAGCCCCCTTGAGGGGGTTTTGCCAGATTAAATCAGGCCCCTCCTGGAACACACGCACAGTGTCTGGTACGTGGGAAGCATCCCCGGCCACCCTGCCTGTGTCCTGCCTCTGCTCTGCTCCAGGCGCTGCGGTAAGCACGAGGCTTCAGGGTAGAAACAGCATGAATTTCTGTGCCCAGGGAGCTGACTCACAGTGCTCCTTCCTTTATTCTTCCTGTGTGGGACAGGTTAAGCTTTAATAAAACAATCTTAATCCTGCCACTTCTCTAAAGTAAGCCTCTACTGGTTTCCCACTGTCTGACAAGTAAAACGCAGCCCCTTCAAGCCTGGTGCTAAGTGCCTCATGCAACCCAGCCCTGATAGTTCTACCTTGGATTCTTGTTCTGCTCCCTTTGGTCAAGCTTGAGTTCCTCCTACCTTTGCACAGCCTCCCTCCCCAGGGCAGGCCCACACAGCTCCTCACAGCCTCTCCCCACCTTCTAGGTGATGCATCCTTTTAGGGACTTACACTGGATCAGCACTGAACTCTAAATTTCTGCCATTATCCCCTGCTCTCCCCTGCCTTCTCCTTACTTCCCTAATTTTCATTTTATCTATTTATTTTTTGAGCGGTAATATATTCAGATGACTCAAAATTCAAAAGCGCTAAATGAGAATGTTTCCTTGCAATTCTTTTCCCCAGACACTCAGCATTCTGTGTGGAGTCAACTGCCTTTGGTGATCCCTTTGAGAAGTATTTCATGCAGACACAAGGTTATACATTCTACTTACTTCTTTTTCTTTTTTCTTTTAAAAATTTTTATTTATTTATTTATTTAGAGAGGGGAAGGGAGGGAGAAAGAGAGGGACAGAAACATCAATGCATAGTTGCCTCTCACATGCCCCCCTGACTAGGGACCTGGCCTGAAACCCAGGCATGTACCCCAACTGGGAATCGAACTGGCGGCCCTTTTATTCACAGGCCAGCACTCAACCACTGAGCCACACCAGCCAGGGCTCCGCTTCCTTCTTTTCATACAAAAGGGAACATGAAAAACACAAAAAGGAGTTACTATAGATACTGCTTTCTATCTTGCCTTTTCCCACTTACTACATACATCCTAGAGGATGATTCCAGGTCCTTTCATGACGGGATCCCTCACTGTCTCTATAACTTGACTCCATTGCATGAATGGATCATTATTAAGTCAGCTGGTGGCCACTCAGGTTTCTTCCATGTCTTTTCTATGACACACGCTACTGCAATGCACAACTTTGTCTGCAGCTACATACCACGTGCAGCTGATACACTTAATTACTTTCAGAAGTGAACTGGGTGTTGAGAGTGTATGCACCTGTAATCATGATAGATGTTGTCACTACTCCTGCTTGGGAGATGTCCCTGTTCACACTCCCACCAGCAGGTTGGGGACCTGTGACAGTACCAGGCTCCTCTCACTCTTGACACCGTCACATGTCACCATGCTTGTTAGTCTGCTTCAATCCAATAAGTAAAACAGTTTAATTTGCATATGATTCTATACTTAGAGACTCCAAAAAATAAAGAATCTCTTATATTTTCAGTTTATTATCCTGATTGCAACAACTTCAGAACAATTTTAGTAATAATGGGATAGTTACCATCCTTGTCTTATTCCTGATTCAATGGGAACATTTCTCGTTTTCCTCCTTTAGGCCTGATAGAGGGGGTGTTTGGAAGTTAAGGTGTTAAATTTCTCTCTTTTCAGTCACGATGGATTGAATTTTATCAAATACCTTTCAGAATCCTGTAGAAGGTCATATTATTTTATTGTTAGATTTCTTAGTCCATTGAATTGAACAGTGAACCATCCTCTCATTTCTTAGTCATGAGATGTTTCTAATATGCTACCGTATGCTGTCTGCTACTATTATACATAAGGTTGATCCATCACTTTTCCAAAATAAAACTGGTAGTTGTTTTCCTTCGGTTTTATAACATTTTAAGGTTTGGTAGAATTTTCCTGGACTCTGTCTAGACCAGTGTTTTTCATGTTCCCATTTTTTTATCTTCACCCACGGACATTTTTTTTTTCATTGTTTTGAGAGAGAGAGAGAGAGAGAGAGAGAGAGAGAGAGAGAGAAAGAGAAATGTGATGCAATATTAACCAGTTGCTTTCTCATACATGAGGCAATACTCCAGCCAATTCAACCACACCAGCCAGGGCTCATGCTCCCGTTTCAAGGAACCAGCCACCCATGTTGTGTCTGACACCCTGGCTTGATTAGATGGGATTGCTTCTATAGAGTGACATGGGAAAGGGACTAAGGTGTTTTGGGAAAAGGTTAGGCCAGTGAGGTCACTGATAGTGAAAAATGACCCAGGGCCTGATGTGCTTTGCTCTTGTGGATTCTGAGTCTGAGCTGCCCACAGAAAAGGAACAGAGGGAAAGTGGTCCTGGATGCTCACGCTCTGCAAGATGCTGGCTGGGACTCTGCAGGTGGTGCTGTTATAATCAGACTAAAGACCAGCCATTGTCCCTATCCTCTCAGTGGACCACTGAACATGTCATTGTGCCTTTATAGTGTCTCTTCCTTATAACTTAAGAACCAAAATAGTATGAGATGATGTGGGCTAGTCATCAGGAGTACAGGGTTTGGAGACGAACAGGCCCAGAGTTGAGTTCAGGCTCTGTCCACCATCAGCCTCCCACTGCACATTCCATGAGTCATCCAGGACTGGAACCTGCCCCATGGCCAAAACACCTCCTGATATCCTGAGGCTCAAAAACATGTATAAAATAAATGGATTCTGTAACCTAACATTCTTTATATTATCCAAGTTTAGGGACATATTTCTGTAAATGATTTTTCAGAAGCTTTTCATTTAGAATTACTAGGCTGAAAATAATTTAGAAACCTATTGCTCTGGTTTCCCTAAAATGCTCCTCAGTTTCACAAGATTCATGCTTTGACCTACATGGCCAAATGGAAAAAGACTCTGTGAAGGCACTCTGCTTAGGTGACTCAGCTTGTGAGCTCTGCATCTTCCTTCATCATGGACCAGAGTGATTCTTAGTCATATTGAATTTCCACATGTTACTCAGTTATAAGCCACAGGCTTTTAGGCTTTTGCAACAGCCTCAATTTCTCACAGAAGAGGAAAACACCCTAACAAAAATAGTTGCATTTTCTAAAAATCTGCATAATTATTGAGTAATTTGGCAAACTTTCTTTTGTATTTATATAGTAAATAATACAAAATCATGAGTGAATTCCATACATTCAGAAGGCTCTGCAGTCTCTTCCCTGATTTTGCATTCTCCATTAAAATAAGCAAACTTGTCTAAATGGACGGGCTGGGATGTGGAGAGTGTCATGCTACCTCCTTGTGGAAACCAGAGAGGAGGGCTGATTCATTGTGAGATGTTCTATTGTTTTCTTTTCTTTTATTCCCATCATAGCTCTGGATTGAACTCCACAGGTAGTCTGAAAAGAGAGGCCAATTTCAGATCATTTAATTTCCCAACTGAAAAATTTTTATCTCTCCAAAAATTATTATTTTCTTTCTACTAAAGCATCTATTGGAGACTTCTGGTCTAGATGGTGGCATAGGTAACCATGGCTTGCCTCCTTGCACAACCACATCAACATTCCAACTAAAATATAGAATAGCCATCACTCAGAACCATCAGAAATCCAGCTGAATGGAAGTTGACAACTACAGAATTAAAAAAACAAAACAAAAGACACTCATCCAGATTGGTAGGAGGTGTGCAGACACTGGGCTGGTAGTCCCATATACACATGTGGTAGATAAAAATTTGAGAGGGATATCTTGGGAGTAAGGAGTCTTAACCCATAGCAAGTCCCCAACTCAGGGCTCCAGTGCAAGGAAGGTAAATCTTCTAACATCTGGCTGCAAAAACCAGTGAGGATTGAGTCAGTGGAAGAGACTTTTGGAGTCCCAAGCAATTCCCCTTAAAGAAACCACACACAGACTTACTCACTCCCTCTGAGCTCCAACACCAGGGTACCAGCCTGAAAGGCACCAGTGGCATACAAGGATGAAATTAATTGTCTGGCATCAGATGGGATCTTGGGAACAGCTTTCTCTCAGACAGAAAGGAGGGCAGAGGCCATTGTTCTTTTTCTGATCCCTCCCAAACAAAGCCACAGAGCCTGCAGGTGGGTGCCATATCTGAGACTCTATCAACCTGGCTAGCACTTTTTGCCCCGCCCTGGAGATCTCCTGACACTCCATCCCATCCAGCTTACAGGCCCACCCAAACCATTAACCATGACTTTTCCTTGTGTATGGCTGGCCTTGGCTCATGCTTCGCAACTTCCCAAATCCTACAAAACAAACAACAGCTGGCCTCAGTAAGCCCCCCAGCCCCCACACCTCTTGTTAAGTGGCCCCAGGCCCGGCACTAGCAGCAGCCACCCTAGGTTCACAACTTGGCTTCACCTGGGAATCTCAAAGTGAAAGTAGCAGCCATCTTAGATAACTTTATAACTCATGCAAGGTGGCCCTGGGAAGAACATAGGAGGTGGCTGAGCTTAGTCTACAACATACAAGAAACCCCAGAGCCTGCACACCCAGTGGACAGCTACAGATGACATAGGAGCACCACCACTCAGCCCCTGCACAGCTGATCCTCCATGGTGGGTGAAAGTTGGTGGTCAGTGGTCACAGCCAGTCCTTCCAGTTGACTGGTCTGGATAAAACCTCCTGCTGACCTGCCAACAGCAACCAAGGCTCAACTACAAGAGGAGGGTGTACTCAGCCCACACAAAGGACACACCTCAAATACCCAGCTTGGGTGATGGGGTGCCTGGTCCACAGGGCCCTACAGGACACCTACTATATTAAGCCACACTATGAAGACATGGAGTCAAAGAAGCTCTACTTAATAACATAGAAACAAACACAAAGAGGCTGCCAAAATGAGGAGACAAAGAAACATGACCCAAATGAAAGAACAGATCAAAAATAGGAACTTAGTGAGGACCTCAACACATAAAAAAGATCCAGTCAGAAATTAAGGATCCACTAATTGAAATAAAGAACAGTTTACAGGGAAACAACAGCAGAGTGGATGAAGCCAAGAATCAAATCAATAGTTTGGAACATAAGGAAGCAAAATATAACCAATAAGAACAACAAGAAGAAAAAAGAATAAAAAAATGAGGATAGTGTAAGTAGCTTCTGGGACAACTTCAAGTGTTCCAACATTTGTATTATGGGATGCCAAAAGAAGAGAAAGATCAAGAGATTGTAAATCTATTTGGAAAAAAAAAGAAAGAAAGAAAACCTTCCTAATTTGGTGAAGAAAATAGACATGTAGGTCCAGGAAGCACAGAGAGTCCCAAACAAGATTGATGTAAAGAGGCCCACTCCAAGACACATCATAATTAAAATCTCAAAGGTTAAAGATAAAGAGAAAATCTTAAAAGCAGCAAGGGAGACAAAGTTTGTTACATACAGGAGAGTTCTCATATGACTGTCAGCTGATTTCTCAAAAGAAACTTGGAAGGCCAGAAGGGATTGGCAAGAATTATTCAAAGTCATGAAAAGCAGGGACCCACGGCCAAGATTGCTCTACCCAGCAAAGCTATCATTTAGAACCAAAGGGCAGATAAATAACCTTCCAGGCAAGCAAAAACTAAAGGAGTTCAACATTCCCAAACCACTATTATATGAAATTTTAAAGGGACTTATTTAAGAAAAAGAAGATCAAAATGAAGAACAATGGCAATAAATACATACCTATCAACAATTTTTTTCTGAAAAATGAACTAAGCAAACAAGAACAGAGACAGAATCATTGATAAAAAGAGAGTTTTGATGGTTGCCAGATGAGAGGGGGATGTGGGGGAGAATGGGTGAAGAGGTGAGGGGATTAGAAGTACAAATAGGTAGTTAAGAATAGCCACTGCGAT
>PVJI01034555.1:0-10376 GCA_004026765.1 Micronycteris hirsuta | reverse complement strand
ATTTCTTCCTTCTGCTCCAAACTGTTGATTTGAGTCCCGGTTTCCTTCCCATCACTGTTGGTTTCCTGCACATTTTCCTTTAGTTCACTTTTCATAGCCTTCACTTTTTCATTTATTTTGTGATCATACTCAACCAATTCTGTGAGCATCCTGATTACCAGTGTTTTGAACTGTGCATCTGATAGGTTGGCTATCTCTTCATTGCTTAGTTGCATTTTTTCCGGAGCTTTGATTTGTTCTTTCATTTGGGCTTTTTTTTTCTCAGCACACTGGTTACTAGTAAGAGGCAGAGGCTTACATATTCACCAGTGCACGGCAACCCACATGGCTTCTTTGTGGTGCTGTATGTGGGGTAGGGGTCTGAGAGGGAACAATGCCACTTTTTCAGCTCTCTGGCAGCTTTTAGTCACTTTTTTTGCTACCCACAAGAAAATTGGGCCCTTTTGCTGCTGATTACTGGGTGGGTGGTTTTGTGGACATTATAGGACCCTGTGGATCTTGGAGAGCCATTATACTAAGTGAAATAAGCTAGGCAGTGAAAGACAAATACCATATAATCTCACCTATATGTGGAATCTTATCAACAAAACAATTAAGCAAGCAGAATATAACCAGAGGCATTTAAATAAAGAACAAACTGACAGCAACCATATTAAGTGGGGAGGGGGTTAACAGAGGAAAGAAGGAAAGGGTGGTCAATGAACATGTATAAAGGACCCATGGATAAAGCCAAAGGAGAGTGGGATTAAGGGTGGATGGTATTGGTGGGTGGGGTGGGGAAAGTGGTGGCAGGAAAATGGAGACAACTGTACCTGAACAACAGTAATAAAAAAATTGTAAATTAAAAAAATGAACAAAGGGTCTAAATAGATCACTTTAGAACTTCTCTAAATAGAACTTCTCCAAAGTGGACATACAGATGGCCAATAGACATATGAAAAACTGCTGCACACAGATGGCAAGGAACAAACACTATGGAGAAGACTGGCAGCAGCCAAAAGAAAGCCCTGAAACACAAAGGCACTACCGAAGAACCTGAAGAGGTAGCAGTCTTTAAAGATGGGGCAACAGAAAGTGGGGTCCAATCCCCCAAAGCATCTGTCTTTCCTCCAGGCTTCAGCATTTCAAAGATGAAAAACAAACAGCGGCAACACTTAATGTTCACGTGGTGGAAACAGCAGCAGCAGAAGGAATAGTTGGCAGCTAAGAAAAAAACTTAAAAAAGAGAGAGAGGCTCTTGGTGATAAGGCTTTACCAAAACCTATACCCAAGACCATTGACAAGCAGCGAGTGTATGATGAAACCATAATAGACCCTACTGATGAAGAGGTTGCTTATGATGAAGCTACAGATGAATTTGCTTCTTACTTCAACAGACAGACTTCTCCCAAGATTCTCATTACAATATCATATAGACCTCAGGGGAGAGAAGTACAACTTGTGAACAGCTCTCCACAGTTATACAAAACTCACATGTTTATTACAGAAGACAACTGGTTCTGAAAAAAATTATTCCACAGTGCATCTCAAGAGATTTCACAGATCTGATAGTTATTAATGAAGATTGGTAAAACACCAAATGAATTCTGAGTCACTTGTCAAATGCACCAACTGCTCATTTTTAAATGTTAAAATGAGCAGTGTTCATCTGCATAAGTAAATTAAGAGAAGAAGCAAGGCCCCCACAAACACATACCTGAAATAATTCTGAATAATTTTACAATGCAGCTGGGTCATTCTATTGGACAGATGTTTGCATCTCTCTTTCCCTATAATCCTCAGTTTATTGGAAGGCAGGTTGCCACATTCCACAATCAATGGGATTATATCTTCTTCAGATTTCACAGATACATATTCAAGAGTGAAAAGAAAGTGGGAATTCAGGAACTAGGACCACATTTTACCTTAAAATTAAGATCTCTTCAGAAAGGAACCTTTGATTTTAAATATGGAGAATATGAATGGATCCATAAGCCATGGAAAATGGATACAAGTAGAAGAAAATTCTGTATATAAAGTAACTGAAGGAATAGTATTGGATTTTGCTGAGCAGGCCTATCTTGAAATTGTGACAGAAGATGCTTCAAAAAGGCATTCACTGATAATACCTTCTTTTGTGTCTGGACAAATTACCTAGTGCCATGAATTACCTACCACTTACTGTTTCTGTAAGAAATAGAAATAAATATCATTTTGGTAAGAGATTAAAAAAAGAAAAAATGCTGCACATTATTAATCATCAAAGAGATGTAAATTAAAATTACAATGAGATATCATCTGAAAGCTGCCAGAATGACTACTGTCAATAAATCAACAAACAATATGTGCTGGCAAGGATGTAGAGTAAAGGGAACCCTAGTGCACTGTTGGTGGGAATGCAGACTGGAGCAGCCACTGTGGAAAACAATATGGAGTTCCCTCAAAAAGTTAAAACTGGAACTGCCATTTTACCCAGTGATCCCACTTTTGGGTATATATCCTAAGAATACTGAAACGTCAATCAGAAAGAATATATGCACCCCTATGTTTATAAGAGTGGTATTTACAATATCTAAAATCTGGAAACAGCGCAAGTGCCCAGTAGTAGATGAGTGGATAAAAAAGCTATGATGAATTTACACAACAGAATACTACATGGCTGTAAATAATAAGGAACTCTTGTCCTTTGTGACAGCATAGATGGACCTGGAGATCATTATGCTAAATGAAATTAGCCAATCAGAGAAAGACAAATACCACTTAATCTCACTAATATGTGGAATTTAATAAACAAAATAAACTAACAAACAAAATAGAACTAGAAGCATGGATACATGGAATAGACACACAATTTTTAGAGGAGTGGGGTGTGAGATTGGATAAAATAGATGAAGAGATTAGCTAAAGAACATATATACATAGCCCATGGACACAGACAATAGTGTGGTGAAGGCCAGGGGAAGGGGGAACGGGGTCTTTGTGTAGGTTGGCAAAGTCGGGGTGGACATGGGGAACATTTTTAATAGTGTCAACAACAAAAAGTTTTTAAAAAGGGAATGTTAAAAAAATCTCCTAGGGATGATAGAGGGTACAGAATGAAGAAGCATGCCTGGAATGGGAAGGGTCACCCGAAGTCTGAGGTTCAGTCCTTAGAAAAGGTGTGCTTGCAGCCCACCAGATAGCAGGGAGCCACGATTTGTGAGCAGAGATCTGCAGGCCTAGACTTACCAAATGGAAGCCTGTTGCTGGGTGCCCACGTAATACCCCATGAAATTTTTTCTTTGTATTAAGTACACTGGGGTGATGTTGGTTAATAGGATCATAAAGGTTTCAAGTGTACATTTATATCATAGATGATCTGCATATTGCATTGTGTGCCCACCACCCAATGTCAAATTATCTTCCATTACTATATATTTTACTCCATTTACAGTTTATAACCCCTACTCCCTGTGGTAACCAGCTTACTTGCGTCTATGAGTTGCTTGTGTCTATGAGTTTTTGTTTTTCACTTGTTGCTTTCAGTTTTATATCCTACATATGAATGAAATCATATAGTTCTTGACTTTTTCTGTCTAACTTATTTTGCTTAGCATGATATTCTCCAGGTCCATCCATGTTGTCACAACTGGCAGCGTTTCATCTTTTCTTAAGGCTGAGTAGTATTCCATTGAATAAATGTACCACATCTTTATCCAATCATCTATGAATAATGCTGAAATGAGTACAGAGATGCAAATATCTTTGAGAATAAATGTTCTCAAAATTTTCAAGTAGATACCGAGAGAAGGGGTTGCTGGGTCATATGGTGACTGTATTCTTAATTTTTTGAGGACCTCCATAATCTTTTCCGTGGTGGATGTACAAGTCTACATTCTCACTAGCAGCAAATGAAGGTTTCTTTTCCTCCACAACCTCTCCAACACTTGTTATTACTTGTCTTTTCAAAAATAACCATTATAACAGGGTGTGGTGGTATTTCATTTTAGTTTTGAGTTGCATTTCCCTAATAGCCGGTGAAGTTGAACATCTTTTCATCTATTTGTTGGCCATTCATATGTCTTTTCAGGGAGAAGTATCTGTTCAGGTCCTCTGTTTATTTTTTAATTGGATTTTTTGTTTGTTTGGTATTGAGTTATATGCGTTCTTTATATATTTTGAATATTAATCCTTTGTCAGAGCTGTTGTTTGCCAAAATCTTCTCTCATTCAGCTGGTTGCCTTTTTGTTTTGTTGGCGGTGTCTTTTGCTGTGCAGAAGCTTTTTAGTTTGCTACAGTCTCATTTATTTATTTTTACCTTTACTTCCTTTGCCTTTGGGTCAAATTAATAAAATCTTAGCTCTAAGTCCATAAGTTTAGTACCTATGTTTTCTTCTATGTAACTTATGTTTCAGATCTTATATTTATGTTTTGATCCATTTTGAGTTAATTTTTTTGTACATGGGGGCAAACTGTAGTCTAGTTTTATTCTTTTGCATGCAGCTTTCCAATTTTGCCAGAACCATTTATTAAAGAGGATTTCTTTTCTCCAGTGCATGTTTTGGCTCCTTTTCCAAAAATTACTTGCCATTTACATGTAGGTTTGTTTCTGGGCTCTCAATTCTGTTCCATTGGTGTGTGTGTCAGTTTTTCCTCCAATACTCCTAAAATAGGAGTTTTTCCTCCTATTTTAATTATTGTTACTTTATAGTGTAATTTGAGGTCAGGTAGTGTGACACCTTCAGCTTTGTTCTTTTTTTCTCAGGATTCAGAAAGTTGTTTTGGGGGGATGGTGCTGAACTGGTGATGAAGTCAATTATGCCTCCCCAAAACTCACTGGAAAGCTACCCTGCAAGACTGCTGCATGCTGGGATTTCCAGGAAACCAGCTGAGTCACCTCCGCACTTCATCAGGAATCCACCCACGAGGGGCAGCTGAACTCAAGAAACTAGGTGGGACTCCTAGCCATGAATATGCCAGTAGGAATGCTGCTGAAATGTGTTGAGGGTGATCATAGTAAATGTAAATGTTTTTTATGGCATTCTTAAGCAAAATGGTTTTGAATGTTTAAAAATAAAGGAACAGGCAAAGATAAAGTAAATGAAAATACAAAAAACAAAACAAACCCCAACAAAACCAGAAAGATTTTTAAGACAAAAAAGGAATGACTGGGAAATAGAAGGCATAAAAATACCCATTATGTGTATATAGCAGTCATAAACTTTAAGACTTTAAATAATATTACACTCATGTACAACGTCACTACATATCAGTCAATGATAGATCCCCTACACAATGATGATCTCATAAAATTATAATGGAGCTGAATAATTTCTATTGCCTAGTAACATCATACCCATCATAGCATCATAGTTTAACTCATTACTCATGTGTTTCTAGTGATGCTGGTGTAAACAAACCTGGGCTGTTTATAACTGTGTGTAGCACATAATTATGCATAGTACCTAGTATTTGGTAATGATAATAAACAGCTACGTAACTGGTTTATTTATTTACTGTATTTTTAAAGTTATTAATGGAGTATACTCTTTTTACTTATAAAAGAGTTTGCTGTAAAACAGTATGCCATGTTATGCTGGCAGCAGCCTTATACCTCTCATGTTTACTGTGTGTCTTGATGGCATTTTCTCTTGTGCTTGATTTAATATCAGATTGTTTTGTTCACCATGGCTCCTAAGTGTAAAATATCCATGGCTGCTGTTGCCAATCAGATGCCACATTTATTAAAATTTGCATGCATTTTATTTTTTTAAAAAAAGTTTTATTGTTCAATTACAGTTGTCTCCATTTCCCCCGTTACTCTACCCTGCCCTACCCATCCCCCAGCTCCCACATTAATCCCCCCCCCCCACCCATTGACTTTGTCCATGGGTCCTTTATACATGTTTCTTGTCTTGACCCACTCCCTTTTTTCCCTGTTATCTGCCTCCCACTTCCTCTCTGGTCACTGTCAGTTTGTTCTTTATTTTCATGTGTTTGGTTCTATTTTGCTCACTTGTTTGTTTTGTTGATTATGTTCCACTTATAGGTGAGATCATATGGTATTTGTCTTTCACCTCCTGGCTTATTTTACTTAGCATAATACTTTCCAGTTCCATCCATGCTATCATAAAGGCTAGGAGTTCCTTCTTTCTTTCTGCTGTGTGGTATTTCATTGTGTAAATATACCACAGTTTTTTAATCCATTCATTTACTGATAAGCACTTAGGTTGTTTCCAGCACTCAGCCATTGTACATTGTGCTGCTATGAACATTGGGATGCATATGTACTTTTGAATTGGTATTTCAGGATTCTTAGGGTATAATCCCAGCAATGGAATTTCTGGGTGAAAAGGCAGTTCTATTTTTAGTTTTTTGAGGAAATTTCACGTTGAGTGATTAACCTGGAAACAAAATTAAAAGAGATTAAAAATTATGAAGGTGGAAAATCAATGTTGGTTTGCTTATCATTTAGGCATATCTCATTCCACTATAGCTATAATATTCAAAAACAATGACAAAGTGATGAAACATGTCAAAGGATCTGCTTCACTGAAGGCAGTGAGACTAACAAAAATTCAAGAAGGGCCTATATCTGACATGGAGAAACTCCTCATGGCCTGGAGTGAATAGGCACAGAAGAGATCCCAGCACCAAGACAATCAGAGCCACAGCTAAAAGCTTCTTTGTGATGTTGCAAGAAAAGGCTGGGCCCAACTACAATGTTGGTTTTACTGCTAATTCTGGGTGATTTCAATGATTCAAGAATTGTTATTTATTACAGAATGTGAAAGTGAGTGGTGAGTCTGATGTGAAGAAAGCTGAAGAGTTTTTAGAAACTGTAGATAAGCTGATTGTAGAAGAAAATTACTGGCCTGAGAGAATACTTAATATGAACAAAACCTCCTTACAGTTGTCCCTCACTATATGGTGGTTCACTTATTGTGGCTTCACTGTATCACAGGTTTAAAAAAAAATCTAATTCTGTATTGTGGAGTTTTTGCTATATCATGGGATTTTGTGGTATATAGGTATTTATATAATATTTATGATTTCAATTATTTTTGCCTAAAATTTTTAAAACAATATAAAAAATATAAAAAACATTAATTCAAACATATTAAAAGAATATTAAATCAAAATAAAATACAGTATGTATTTCATCAGTGGTTGAATACCATACTATACACAATGGAAATGCAGTATGCCACTACCGCTTGTGCAAGTTTGCCAACCTGAGATTGTACATGGCACACTATTGGCTGATGGAATGGAAGGCAACCAACCACAGCACTGTGTTCTGTATCCTGGGTGCTGATTGGCTCAGTGACCATAGCATCGGTCTGTTTGCTCTCCTGCACTGTGCTCATATGTTCAGCATCTCTCCTTGTCTACTTCACATCGATATCTTATCACTGCACGTAGTGTTGTTCTGCGGTGTGTTTTTGTGAAATTTTTGTAAATGTTTGAATTTATTTCAAGCCCTATGATGCCACCCAAACATTCTGCGCCTTCTAAGGCTTCTGGAAGTGAACCCAAGTGCCAGAGGAATATGCTTGCCATCAAAGAAAAGGTGGAATTTCTCAACATGTTAAAGGAAGGCAAAAGCTACGCAGCTGTAGGCTGCCGTTACGGGATCAATGAGTCTACTGTTCACTACATAAAGAAAGACAAGAAGAATATTAGGTCTACAGCAACAATGACTTTTAACAAGACTGCAAAGAGGGTGGTCACTTCCTGCAATAAGGCCATTGTGAGGATGAAGTCTGCATTAGTCCTGTGGATAAATGACTGCAAGAAGATTATCTCGCTGGGTACCAACACCACTTGGACAAAGGCCAAGAAACTTTATGATAGTTTTGCGGAAAGCACAGATGTTCATGATGGTGATGAGGATGAAGACAAGGACCACAACACAGAAGCAGAACCATCGAGTGCTTGTCCCACCAGACCAACCCCATTCAGTGCCAGCAAGGGCTGGTTTGACAAATTTCAGAGACACTTTGGACTCAAGAGCATTTCTCTGCTTAGAGAAGCTGCCTCTGTGGATGTCCACTCACAACTGTTGATGGACAAAGACCTGACGTAAATGACAAAGTCAGCAAGTGAAGAAGAGGATGAGGAACAAGACGAACTACGGGTTGGAGAAGAGGAGGAGGTTGGTCTAACACTTGATCGTCTTGCAACCATGGTCAGAATGGCCAAAGAACTTCAGTGAGTGGCTGAAGAATGGGATCCCCAGATGCTTCGTTCGTTGCATTTTGTAAATACAATCGAGAGTGGCATGTCAGTTTATAAAAACCTTCTCACTCAGAAGAAAAAGCAGCACCAGCAACTCCCCATAACTATGTTCATCACTTGGATGAAGAGGTCAGTTATGGCTACACCTTTAGTGGAAATAGAAGTTACAGCCCAGGGCGAAGATACTGCAAAACCTGATGGAGTGCCTGATTAAGTGGTGCCTTCAGAAGAGCTGTGATGCTCTTCTTGTCTGTGCAGTACATTCAACTTATCGTCATCACCTTCATCACCATCAGTACTGCACAGCACATAATTCATGATCTTCATCATTCGAGTTGTAGTATACTTCACTGGTGAGTACAGATAAAGAATTTTATATGTTGTTAAAATTACGTAAGTTTAAGAGTGTAGAAAATGTTTAAGAGCATATGAAGTGCTTCTAAGAGTGTGAGAAAGGTTAATCAGAGAGTGGGAAAGGTTTATAGGAGTGTGGGAAGCGTTTATAAAGCTTTAACATATATATAAATAATAAAATAAATATAACACTGCTACTTCGCAGATTTTCACCTTTCGCAGGGGTCTCTGGGACATAACTCCCGCAATAGGTAAGGGATCACTGTATTCTGGAAATGAATGCCTGAAATTACTTTCATCCAGTAATATTGCAAAGTCAATGCCAGGTTTCAGGCTTTTAAGGACAGGATAACAGTCTTGCTTAGGGGCAGTGTTGCATGCTGCAAATTGAAACCCATTGTGGTCAGACACAGTGAGAACCCCAGGGCCTTCAAGCATATCAATAAGCACACACAATCAATGTACTACAGGAGCAATAAAAAGTCATGAATGACCCAGCTGCTCTTCCAACGTGCTTTCCTAAATTGCTATGTCAGTGAAATTGAGAAGTACTGTTTGGAGAATAATATAGCTTTCAAGATTTTGCTTATTGTGGATAATTTTCCCAGTTATCCTTTTTATGTGTGTGTGTGTGATTTTCATCCCAATATTGAAGTGTTATTTCTCCTTTCAAAAACCATCTCTTTGATCCAATCAATGGATTAAGGAGTAATAGCAGCTTTTAAGGCCCACTACTTGTGGAAGAACTTTGCCCAGGCTATTGCTGAAACTGAAGAAAACACTGATTCAGTTCTGGAAGGATTACATTTATGACTGCATCAAGAATATTGCTTGGGGTTGAGGTGATATTATTAAGGAGTGTATGAATGACACTTTAGATGAAGACACTTAAGAGGTTCATCCATGACTTCAAAGGATTCGCCAAGGATGAGGAAGTTATAAAATTCAACAAGACTGATTAATATGGCAATCAACTTGAACCTGGGTGTGAATGAGGATGGCACTGAGGATCTCCTAGAGGTGGTTCCTGAGGAATGAACTAATGTGAAGTTGTTAGAACTGGAACAGCAGTTCATAGCTGAAGAATCAGCAAGAGAAAAGAGAACTGCAAAAGAAGAGAAGCAACTAAATTTACAGTAAAGGGTTTAGCAGAAGCTTTTGCTTATTTTTTTAGAAGTATGTTAATATTTTATTTATTTGACTTTTAAATTCATTTTTTTAATATTACTTTGTTATTCAATTACAGTTGTCTGCATCCTCTCCCCTCACCTCCCCCCACCACCTCCAAACCCACCTCCCTCCCCTGCCTCCATCCTTCCCCTTGGTTCTGTCCATGTGTCCTCCATAGTGGTTCCTGAAAACCCTTCTCCCTATAGTCCCCTCCCCCCTCCCCTTTGGCTATTGTTAGATTGTTCTTAATTTCAATGTCTCTGGTTATGTTTTGCTTGCTTTTTTCTTTTGTTGATTATGTTCCAGTTAAAGGTGAGACCATATGGTATTTGTCCCTCACCGCCTGGCTTATTTCGCTTAGCATAATGCTCTCCAGTTCCATCCATGCTGTCGTAAAGGGTATAAGCTCCTTCTTTCTGCTGCGTAGAATTCCATTGTGTAAACATACTATAGTTTCTTTTTTTTTTAAATTACTTTATTGTTGTTCAATTACAGTTATTTGCATCCTCTCCCTCCCCTCCCCCCTCCCCCCACCTCCCCCCAGCCTCCCACCTCCCCCTTAGCTCCCTCCATGTGTCCTCTACAGTGATTCCTGAAAACGCCTCTCCCCATTGTCCCCTCCCCACTCCCCCACGGCCATTGATAGACTGTTC
>PVJI01034554.1:0-10378 GCA_004026765.1 Micronycteris hirsuta | reverse complement strand
AAATCCTGGTTATAAGGTTTTCCTGATTTTTTCAAATATGTATTTTTTTATGTTATTAAGAGGATTTGTGCTTGTCCAAATACTCTTGATTTCTAAGTCTTTCAATTGCCTTTCATAAGAATATGAAACCACATAATTATAAATAGGAAAAGTTATTATCTGAACAGCTTTCTGATCATCAGTTTGTTTACTGTATGGGCAGTCATTCTGAATAATGTAATGAATTGTATATTTCCTACTCCACTCCTTCTTTCTTTCATGCTGTGCTGATCCCAAAAGTAAGCAAAAATGTGCTGCTGTAATTATAGTTCAGGGTAATATCTATAGGAGTTTAATACAGTTTCTTATGCTTCTAAGGATATAAGCCTCTGAATTAATTCAGTTTGAATTAATTACTAGTTTTACTCAACTAGTTATTTTAATCTCTTCTTATGCATTGGAGGTTTTTTCCCCCTTTGTTATCTTAGAAATAGAAACTATACTCAATGGACATCATACCTCTTAACTCTAAAGGTATATCCTATTTTTACCCTGGTATAAATTTTAGGCTACTTTTTTGAAAAATGAGGGAGCATTTTTTAATATGAGGCTCAGCAATAAGTACTGAAACATAGACCTAGATCTCTGTGAACTTTACAAGTCATGATTTAATTTAAAAAATTGCAATGCCATCATTGATGTTAAAAACTTTGGAACCAAAGTAATATGTGAAAGCGTTGCCCTCAACTTTCAGCTTGGTAGATTCACGAAATGTGTTGAAACAAAATTTTTGAAGTGACCTTTTATCTTTAAAGAATTTTTTAAACTTAAAAAACTACAAAACAC
Organism: Micronycteris hirsuta; assembly: GCA_004026765.1. NCBI lineage: Eukaryota > Metazoa > Chordata > Mammalia > Chiroptera > Phyllostomidae > Micronycteris > Micronycteris hirsuta. Next base: position 9,553 of record PVJI01034554.1, on the reverse strand, counting down.
TAAAAATAAATTATAAAACATCATATACCTATGTTTTAGTATTCCATGATTTCCCAATAGAAAATGCCAAGATTTTTTTTAATATTTTATTTATTTATTTTCAAAGAGAGGAGAAGGGAGGGAGAAAGAGCAATGTATGTATGGTTGCCTCTTACATGGCCCTCACTGGGGACCTGGCCCGCAACCCAGGCATGTGCCCCAACTGGGAATCGAACCGGGACCCTCTGGTTCCCAGTCTGCGCTCAATCCACTGAGCTACACCAGCTGGGCAAAAAATGCCAAGATTTTGATTCTTTGGAGGAGTTGGGTGGAAAATGGTGTACCCACAGTCTACAGAAATCTGAATCTGATCTTGGGTCTGCAATAAATGTTCTTGTATCTTGGGTGTTTCAGGAAACATGGTGTGAACTGTGGGTCACAGAGAGCCACAGAAACAATGAGTAGCACCCAAACATGCATAACACTTTGTGGCTGCAGAACAAAATCATGATGGAAGTACTGTAAGCAATTGAGAACGTGGGCCTTTCTAAACACCCTGATTGATATTGCAGCTCTATTGCTGATTTTGTAACGCTTTGCATTTCTGACTCCTATTTACGATGTCTTCTGAGTTGGATTGTTAAAAGAATTACATGGATTTGTTCATGTTGTACTTTATATCATGCCAGTCACTATTACTTCAGCAAATGGTAGTTTTGTGAATTATCGTTGTTGTCATCGTCATCATCATCCTCATTCTCATCATTATCATAGTTATCATAAAATAATGACTAGATTAATTCATTACTATATATTTCATGCTTAATATCTTTACCACTGTGCTGAACACTGGAAAAAGCTCTTCTAGTTAAACTAAATCATAAAATATGAAGTTTAATATCTTTAAACATACAGTTCAGTAGGACCATTGTTTTGAAATGGCAAAACAACTTGTTTGACATATTTAGTAACGGATGTCATATATCAATGAAAAAATTTTAATCAAAATTAAATTTGAGAACTTTGTATGTGAGTATTATCTCCCCAAGCAAAGACACTTTATTCAAAGTCCATAATTACAGATCTCAGAGCTCTGAAAAGGGAGAACGTGTTGGGTCATTCCTCCTTCCTGTGTGATATGTGGGGAGTAGAATGCCTATGAAGGTCGCAAATATCTGTTGAGAAGAGCTTTCAGGCTAAGTGACTTGAATTCCTCTTTCTGAGCCCAGAAAACAATGAGTCATGTGATTAATAAGGTTAATTTTTGAATTAGCATTTTCATTAAGTGTTTAGTAGTACACAATTACTTCTTGCCTAAGAATGGATGAATACATTCTTTTGCTCATACTCTTTCCCCCAATTCTCTACCAAGAACTTCTGGGGCTCCCATCATATTCATAGCTATCACTTTAGCTCACACTTTTCTTGCTTTTCTCTCCATGATACACAGCCTGAGGAAGAGTTGAACTTCAGATGAGCTTAAACTTTATTCATTGGTGACAAAATTATTAACATCACATTAACTATTATAAAAAACTGAATTAGATACTGAGATTGATTACACTTCTGCCTTCTAATTGATTACAGAGCTTAAGGTCTTGTGTGGTGTTGGTGTTGACAATACAAATCATTGTCTACCTGAGAATTCTCAAGTACCATCCCATCTGGCTAGATTCCTTCAAACACCTATTTTCTGTCTGCAAAGTGATGTGAGTACTCTTTCATAGACTGATTTTCTATATGGGTATAACTCTCTATGTCCTATGAGTGGTGATTTCCTTGTTGGGTTAGAGGAAAGGAAAGTCACATAAGTACCATTTACTTCCTTTGTTCACCTTTTATTTTTTTCTGTCCCTTGGAGCTCACAACTGATTTGCCCCTTCTGTATTACTTCCTAATACCATCCTTGTAGGACCCCCATTTTATCCTTACTCCGTAAGGTGTACTGCTACTGGAAAAACTATTGACCATGAAAAAGAAAGAGGAAATTCTCAGACAAGCTCTCTTCAAAATTGCAACTGCCATTAGTGTGTACAACAGGATCCCCCTCAGACTTATTCACTAAGTCCAAATATCTTCACATTATGATTTTCTTTCAGCAATTATTTAATGCATATTGAGCTCCAGTTTCATATTTTGTGTTCCAATCCTTTGCTCCTTAATTTAGCTTAGAGCTCCAAGTTGTTTATATACTTTTAATAAATAAAAATTGTAATGAACTACCATTAGAAAATAGCTCGTACTTTCTCAGAACTTGGGTGACTACTACTCACTAATATGTGCATGATCAAGGCAAGACTTACATAGGAAGTTATGAAAATAGTGTTATAGTAATGAAATCTATCCTCACAAATTTTTAAGGAAAGTAAAAATAAATAAAATATAACATAAAATATGTTTAAAAATATACAGGCCCTTAGTAAAGATGATTTGAGAGAGCAGCAAACTTTACCATACTCCTGGGCAATTAAATTCAAGTATCACTGGTCCTACTACATACTTATCAATATCTGAATTTAATTTGCTTTTTTGTTTATTTACATATTTTGTGCCTTTGACTACCAAAATATAAGCTTGATGAAAGTAGATACCTTACCTATTTTGTTTTCCTAACACCTAGCACATCAACCAAGTTCTCAACTGAAATGTTTCTCATTGTGTTGAGAACTGAATTGTTAATATGTAAGAGTTTTTATAATCTATTAAATAAGAAAAATGCTGCAGAAAAATAAAGTCATAAAATGGCAACTCCAAAAGAATTAAATACAACTAGTTAATCACAAGGGATGGGGAGCAGAGTTTGCCACCCCAAAATACGTCTTTTTGGAATATTGATTATTTTACATTGATTATTTTTAAGAAATAAAATACTCAAAAAGAAGCTTTGACCTGTCCCCCTACTTCCTAAAAGATTGTAAACAGTGGGCCTATTCCAGGAAATAGAACCATCATCAGCAATGTCCACTAAAGACAGGGACTAGGTGTGATGAGGAAGACTTAGCAGGGAGTGGAGATTGGAGTGCACTCTGGGTTCCACGGTCTCCACGTGGCCTAACAAACTTAAAAAAAAAACAAACATCTGTTCTTCTACCACCATGTGAATGGCCTCTTTCCCTTTTGAGTTGGTGCATAATCACTACCCCCTTCTCCTTACCTGGAGTTGGTATATAATCCTCAATTGCCCACAATCCTCAGGCCCTGTGATCTTATGGAACCCCCATATGTACATAGATAATTAGATTTGGTTATTTTCTCCTCTTGATTGGTTTTATGTCAATTTAATTCTTATACCAGCCAGAGGAACCTAGACGGACAGAGAAACATTTCTTCCTCCCCAGCACTAGTGTGCCTTCAATAACTACTCAGAAATACAACTTAAAAAATTGTAAGACACAATATTGGCCTCTCTTTTTTTGGTAAATAATTTAATAATATGTATGAAAGAGTTTAAATACTTTATGTATTTAAGAGTTTATGTATATTTGTAATGAAGAAATAAAAGATGTAAGAAAATATGCACACAAATAATATACAATATTGTCTTATAGGAAAAGTTGGAAAAGCAATCTAAATATCTAGCAGTAGGATATTTATTAAATAAACTATGTTATCTTCATACTATTAATTCATTGCAGGCTATCAAAAATCATGTTATCAGAGAATGTGAAAAGAGTTTGAAAATCCCACAGCACCGAGAAATGCAGAATGCAAAATTGTCTACATAGAATTAATTTTGTCTTTTACATGAGGATTTGCAAATATGCACATACACATATAGAAAAACAGTTGGGACAAAATGTAAAATTAATAGCAACCATCTCTGAGTGTAGTAAACTGTGTTTACCTTATTCTTTTTGGTATTTTCTATATGTTCTACACAGAGTGGTGTACTACTTTTATAATAAAAAGGTCTATAATATTAGTGCGCTAATATTTAGAGACAACATCTGGTGATGTGAAAATACTAAACATGGATGTTAGATATACTAGTCCAAATAAAGAACCACTTACATTTTATTCTAAACACTAACATTTTTAATAAGTAGAAAAATAAGCCTAAGACCATGTTTGGAGAGTAGAGAAACCTTCAAATTATGGGAGCAAATGCTCTGAATATTTTCAAAAATTTACAACCCTTCTGGTAAAAGAATATTATTATGAGTTTTCTGAAAACAAAGATGACACCCTTGGAGAAAGAATTCCAAAAGCATTACATGTCCACGTAATTGCAATCTTCTGAATTGTACTGTATTACTCTGAGGTTAGCTAGGACTCACAGAGTTGAAGAAAAGAACCACAAAAGCAAATATACCAAAAAACTAGTCTATCAACATCCAAGAAATCAAAGACACCCTTTTGTTTCTATGAAGAAAAAATGACACAACTGGAGAAAATTCCCCATGTCAAACCATGTGTACTATAAATTCTCCATAAAAAATGAAGGTACCTTTCACAAACTGAAACTATAGTCATAACAGCCTCAAGACTCAAGCTATATATAAGCACAAATGCAGTGTACTTGTAAATACAGCAATCAAGCAGTTGCAGCACAAATTATGCTTAAGAACCACTTCAATCAAATGAGGCAGAAGGTGACAATCACCAACCCTGATCATCTTTAGAACTAAGAGACAGCCAGTTAAAAGTAGATAGGAACAAATGTGGCAGGATTATTTTGTAAAATCAATTACTAATAGATTAGGCAAATGATCTTATAATAGATCTTTGATAAGAATATTTATCAAACGGATAGCTTGCCTAGGAGTTAGGTCATCATCACTAGTCTTGGTATCACCATAGTCTACTCTCCACTCATGCAGTAGGATAGCCATGTGAATTCTTTACATAAATACCAATGCTGTAGTGGTGGTAGTTATTTAACTGAGACTAATAGGCATATGGAAACACTAGGTGGAAGGGAAGAGGGAAGTAATAATGAGAGTTGGAGAAATGCAACAGAAGAAGGTTATACATGTGGCTACTTTATAAAAACCCAAATCCTTTGTCATAGAATTCCTCCAAATGGAAGTTTCTCTCTGAAACGATAAACCTTCTGTCTACTACTCTTGCTGATATGATGACTGCTTTTTCATGGCTCAATTGTACAGTTTCTCATATCTCTCTAATTCATTTTCAGCTGTTGCTGAGAACAACTGAAAATTCAGGGATGGAAATTTTGGATGGGGAAGGGAGGAATCAAAGTTCAGGAACAGACTCAGAGCTAGTATGCCCTGCCTCCAGCATATACCATGAATGATCCCAAGGATGAGCCAAGTGCTGCTAAGGAGATTTCAATTTGGGCAAGAGAAGCAAAGGTAGAGGGAAAAGAGTTTTAAGGCCAGAAGACACCTGGTTCCCATCATTTATGTTATCAGGATTTTCTTCCAAGTAGATCACACACTTTTCTGTACCCTCTGCCCATTCTCAAATACATTTTAATTCTTCCAGCTTTTTACCTATCACCTCTTCTTTCAAAAATAACTTTTAATAAATAGTAACTAAATTAATGAGGGAAAAGGAATTCAAGGCATTCTAATATTTATGACATTAAGCATCCATTGTCATCTTACTGCTCAGTACATGTTTGGGAATCTTATTTAGTAATCCCTAATGTATTACTGCTGTCTTCAAATCCCACACTCTCTTTACTAATCTGATGAGAATATTTTCTACTGCACCATGAAAAATTAAAGTAACCATATTTCTAATAATCCAATGAAGATGAGAAAAATCTCAAATTAGGAAGAAAATCAGAGTTTATGAAGCCAAATCAAGCATTTTTTAAAAAAATTACGGAACTCAAATCTTAATAAAAACAATAGAAAAAATAGACAAAACAACAAAATAACAATAATCATTCAACCAATACTTAGTATTATGTTATAGACATGTTCTGGATGCTGGGAGAAAAAAAAACATAAGGCACAGTCACTGCCCTGATGGACCTTTTAGTCAAGTGGGGAGGCAGACTTGTAAAGGTTCATTATGGCGAGAGCTATTAAAGGAACAGGAAAGCGATGAGCGACACTGAATTCCAATAAGCGTGTCAAGGAGGGCTGGGAGACTTACTGAGAGCAGAACAGAGGGACAGCCTTCCTCCGGGCAGAGGGAGTAGTGTTAAAAGTATTTATGTGGAATTGAAATCACTATGTATTTCTTAAATTTAATCCCTCTATTTTGAATTGTTTTTTTCCTTTCTTGCTAGACACTAAATCATTACTCATTTATAGCCTGGTATGAAGTGATATTTAGATAGCTTCCAAAAATTACAGTAGAGTTCTTATTAGAAGGACACTAAATTTTATTACCTAGAAGTAGAAGTGAAGGAAGAGAACGGTGAATTGGGGACAGAATGGTGAAGAAATGCACTTTATACAATATTCTCTGTGCAAATTTATCTGTGGTTAAGCCTTAACTGCCCAACAGCTGTGGTGTCTTGATTGAGCACTTTTCACTTTTTGTTGCCCCAAACTCAGCTAAAACCCAAGTGATTTAAAGTTTTTTTTTTTTTTTTTTTTTTTTTTTTTTCCTGCTAGGTAAGTTTCTGATTTCGAGTTTCTTATTCCCCTAAGCCAAGTCCACATTCCCATGTTTTCTGACTGACTCTTACTAGATCAGCACAAAGTGATGAAGACACACTTATATTCCCATATCTTTTCCTGTTTCAGTATGGCAGCTCCAGGTTCTCTCAGATAACCTTTGCCCTCTAGGTTTAAGGCATGTGCGTCCTTTCTAAAGAGTCTTTCTATTATTACAAGCATTCTCTTTAATAATGGAATGGAGGTTTATATTCCCAGCTAACTGCATCTTTCGTACAGAGAACAGGAAAGGCCAGGCAATGTGGATGCAGTAAATCTTCTAGTGCTCCACTAACGTGCACCATGCGCTTGGGCCACCCATGTCAGACCCCGGCTTTTGTTTGGTCTGTCATTCAGGAAGATCTTCGTATGTCAGTCAGTCAACTCTATTCTCTAGCGTGCCTATACAGGAAAAAAAAGGCAAGTAGGAGAAAAAAGGGGGGGATACATTTCAAGCGGCAAAGAATGGGCAACACTGGATGATTTTCCTTTTGATCACACAATTGCTTATTCTATAATATTCTAATGAAATACAGGGAGATAAAGTATAGACCTTGTTTGTATTTGTAGAGAATAAAATATATAGAATGTAAGAATAACAAGAAAATTTAAAAAACCCACTTGGATCATAACATGTTTTCTGATTTTACAAAATTATACCTTTTATTATCTCCTGATAGTAAACTGAGCAAAATTAAAAGACAGAAACTATAGCAAAAATGCTCCTTTTCTATTTTAATGGTAAAGTTGGAGAAAGCCAGATGGTAACTTTATTAGAGATGCTGAATTAAATATATTAAAATGATAGAGCCAATACATTTATAAAACTATAAACAGTTTATATGATTTCCATTAGTAGTTTAGTCAATGTGTGTTCATGAATATGTAGTTTTTCACACTTTGTTTAAGCCCTAAAGGCCAAATGAAAATAAAAATGGGATTACAAGATAGAAAAATGTCCCAGTGTTTCAAATTGATAAGAAAAAAGCATACTATCTCGAAGTATAAAGAGATAAAAGACACATTTTCAATAAATAGATTTAAGATTTAGGATTTTGTTTTTATTTTTGGCTAAGTTAGCATGACTGGTAGCAGATATGTGACTACTAAAATCTGAAATGCCAAAGCTGCTTCTCAATTATTTAAAATAGCTATGTAGTGGTCCCCTGCAGAAATATGCCCAAAGCATTTAACCAATTATAAAAACAATCTAACATGAACATTTTTATGCCTATATATTTGCTTACATGTGTGAATATTTTAGGATAGTTTCTTAGAAGTGCAATTACTGGATCTTAAAGACATTATAAAGAATGCACTTTACATTTTTTCCAAACCCAATGATGAACATTTCACCCTATTGTACACCTGCAACTGCTGGTTTGCTGAGGTAATATTAAGGAAGAAGTTGAAAAGAGAAGGTAATGATAAACAGGAAAAGCTCTGACAGGTATGGCTTCATTGGTTAGGCATCATCCCGCAAAGTGGAAGTTCCCTGGTTTGATTCTTGGTCAGGGCAGTGCCTGGGTTGCCGTTCCCCTTCCCCATTGAGGCATGTGTGAGAAACAACCCATCGATGTTTCTCTCTCACATCCATGTTTCTCTCCCTCTCTTTCTCTCTCCTTTCCCTCTCTCTAAAAAGAAAATAAAGTAAATATTGAGAAAAATAGAGCAAAGAGGAAAAGTTAGGAAAATATGGAAGTAAACAGGTAAGAACAGGACAGGAAACAAAATTAAGGCAGTTGGTAGGATTAAGGTAAGAAATGTATGAATTTAGATGACAAATCCGCAGATCAAATCTCTAATGTGTCATGAATTTCAGACATGCTATCTGTACATTTAATGCATGCAATTTATGTGAATGTCTCATTGATAGTGAAAGCAGAATATGCAAAACAAAATGAAAATCACCAACTTTCTCTTCCAATTGTTTATTTCATTTTGATAAACGGTGCCACCATCCACTTCAAACATCAGCACAGAAACCTGGATCTTCCTTTGACCGTTCTCTCTTCCTCTCCATTCACATTACAATCCATCACTCTGTTCCGTCATTCTTTTCCCTAATATTTCTAGAGTTTATTCCATTTTCTCCTTCCTGGCTATCACTAGCTGAGATTAAAATGCTTACGTTTTTCACCTGGATCTCAGTTATAGCTTCTTTGTTTTTTCATTTGCTTGTACTTTCTTTTTTAAGCTTTTATTTATTTATTTTTAGAGCAAAAAGAAGGGAGGAAGAAAGACAGGGAGAGAAGCATAAGTGTATGAGAGAAATATTGACCAGTTGCCTCTCACGCACTCCCAACAGAAACTTGACCTGCAACCTAGGCATATGCCCTGACCAGGAGTCGAACCAGTAAACTTTGGCTTTGTGGGATGACACCCAGCCCACTGAGCCACACCAGACAGGACTGTTTGCTTGTAGTTCCTTATTCGACTTTCCCTTTGACAATCTGGCCATTTTACACTTCAGATAATTTCTTCCAGTCAAACCTGATAGTTTATCATGTATACTTAAATTCTAAAATTTATTATACATTAATTCCACCTTCTGGAAGATGTAAGGACTTCAGAAAATTTAAATCTTTTTGAATGCCTTCTTGACATTGATAATATTTTGGTGCAGCATTTTACATTAATTTTATATTTATAAACTTGACATTATTGTTATTTTAATGGATAATATTTGTTTTACTTAAAACAAACTGTTTAAGTTCTACATTTACTGTGTTTATTATTTATCTTTTATCTCTCTTTCCTGGAATGCAAGCCCCAAAATTGTGTGTTTTGATTTTCTTTTTTTTTTTTATTCTTATGTGCTTAGAACTGTGCATAGTACATAGTAGATATTCAATATATATTTTGGAGAAACAAATGCATTTGTCTACATGTTTACCCATTCTTTGGCTCATTATTCTGTTCTGCATAAACTAACTTTCTTGGGATATTATTTCTTTATAACACATGCCTCATGAGTATGACATGGTTAGGACTTG
>PVJI01034553.1:0-10379 GCA_004026765.1 Micronycteris hirsuta | reverse complement strand
GCGAAGTTAATTTTGTGTCACACTCTGTTTTTTGGGCTGACTCTTGTCTGGGTCCCACTCTATTCTCTTCACAATTCCAGGTTTTAATGTCTCACCTGTTGATAAAGAAGCGAGGGGAAGGGAGATAACGAAGGAAAAGAAAGCAAAAGAAAAGGAAAAAGAAAGATAAAGAAGAAAATAATTTGAAAATAACCTAAAACAAAAAAATAATAAAAAATAGGAAATAAAAGGAAGAGAAAACTAGGAATACCAAATGAAGGGAAGGTAGAAGGAGTTAAAAGAATATAGAGGGACAGATAGGAAGGAGGGTGGGGAAAAACAAAGAAACAAAGAGAAAACGAAAGAAATAAAAAAATAAAAAATAAAAATAAAAAAATACTTTTGTTGGCTGGCTTCAACAGCGTCAGGCTGGGGAGGTCTGCTGTCTTCCTGGGCTGCACTCTCAGCTGCCGTTCCGCCACCCGCGGAGTTGCCGGGAGTTTGCAGCACCTCCTCAGGGCCGCCTGACCCCCACCCTGAGTCAGAGTTTATGAGGTCTGTGTCTCCCCTCAGTGGGGCTCAATGTAGCTCCTCTGTTTCTCCCTCATGGAGGGACTCAGCACTGCAGGTCTGGGTTGTGTCTCAGGCCCTCCTGGTGTGAGCTCCGCACCCCTGTCTTGGCGGATCGCTTTTGTCTCTGGAATCGGAGCTTGCAAGCCGCAAGCCTGGGCGCCCGGTCGGGCACCTACGCCAGCCGCCCCCGACTGGTTCACCGGGTGCGCGCCCAATCCAGTAGCTCTGCTTGGGTTCCCCTTTCAATTCAGACTCTAATTCCTCCCGCTGGGATCGCCAGCCTCTGCAGATCAGTCCCCATGTACGCACCGACCTCCGGACTGCTGGGGACCAAGGCTCTTCCAACAGACACGCGCGTCTGCTTTGGCAACTCACACACCCCAATCCAGCTCCCTCCCATGGATCCTGGAGCAAACCGGGAAGCTGCTGCTACTGGATCCGCAGACCTCCCGGCTCCCCGCGAGGCCCGAGGGACCCCTTCCCTCCGCAGCAGTCTCCCTACCGGCTGATCTTTCAGTTTTATGCGCAGTCCTGGTTTCCAATCTTCCCACACACCGGAATACAGCTGGGTGATCACTCTGCTCCTCAGAAAATTGGCCAGATATCCCGCCAGTGGTCCGGAGGAAAACCGATCACACTTCTTCCTTCTCCGCCGCCATCTTTCGCCTCCCCTACTAAGTGAATTTTGCAAAACAGCTGGATTTAAAGTCAATCAAAGGCATTTGTGTACACCAACAATGAAATATCAGAAACAGAAATCAGGAAAAAAATCCCATTTGATATAGCAACAAGAAAAATAAAGTACCAAGGGATAAACCTAACCATGGAGGTAAAAGACCTGTATTCAGAAAACTATACAACACTAAGGAATGAAATTAAGAAAGACACAAACAAACAAACAAACAAACAAAAAAACAAAAAAGAAAGACACAAACAAACGGAAGCATGTACCATGCTCATGGATTGAAAGAATTAACATCATCAAAATAGTTGTACTACCCAAAGCGATCTATAGATTTAATGCAATCCTTATCAAAGTAGCAATGACATATTTCACCGATATACAACAAACATTTCAGAAAGTTATATGGAACCATAAATGACCCCAAATTGCTGCAGCAATTTTGAGAAATAAGAACAAAGCAGGAGGGATCACACCTGATATCAAACGGTATCACAAGGCCACTGTAATCAAAACAGCCTGGTACTAGCATAAAAACAGGCTCATAGACCAATGGAACAGATCAGAGAGCCCAGAAATAAACCTCAGTCTATACAGGCAATTAATATTTGACAAAGGGGTAAAAACATAAAATGGAGTAAAAACAGCCTCTTCAACAAATGGTGTTGGGAGACCTGGATAGCTACATGCAAAAAAATGAAACTCTACTACCAACTTACACTATACACAAAAATTTATTCAAGGTGGATAATAGAGTTAAATATAAGTTGTGACAACATAAAAGTCCTAGAAGACAACATAGGCAGGAAAATCTCAGATATTCCATGCAGCAATATTTTCACTGATATGTCCCCTAGAGCAAGGAACATGAAGGAAAGAATAAACAAATGAGATCTCATCAAAATAAAAAGCTTCCGCACAGCTAAAGAAAACAGCATTAAAATGAAAAGAGAACCAACCTTATGGGAAAACATATTTCCTAATGATACCTCGGACAAGGGTTTGATCTCCAAAATATATAAAGAACTCACATAACTTCACTCCAGGAAGACAAACAACCCAATTAAAAAATGGACCAAAGACTTGAACAGATACTTTCCAAGGAAGACATACAGAAGGCCCAGAAAGATATGAAAATATGCTGAGCATCACTAGTACCAGAGAGATGAGAGATCACTAGTACACAATGAGATACCACTTCACACCAATGAGAATAGCCATAATAATAAAATCAACAAACAACAAGTGTTGGAGAGGATGTGGAGAAAAAGAAACCCTAGTGCACTGTTGGTAGGGATGTCACTGGTGCAGCCACTGTGAAAAACAGTATGGAATTTCCTCAGAAAAACAAAAATGAAACTACCTTTTGACCCAGCATTCCACTTTTGAGATTATATCCTAAACACCCTGAAACATCAATCCAAGAGACCCTAGGCACCCAAATGTTCATTGCAGCACAATTTACAGTACCCAAGTGCTGGAAGTAATCTAACTGCCCATAGTAAGTGAATGGATCAAACAACCTTGGTACATTTACACAACGGAATACTATGCAGCAGAAAGAAAGAAGGAACTCCTGTCCTTTGCACAGCATGGATGGAACTGGACAGCATTATGCTAAGTGCAATAAGCATCCACCCTGCACCCCCCTCAACAGCATTCCCCACACCTTTAGTTCATGTCCATGGGTTGTACATAAAAGTTCTGTGGCATCTCCATTCCTATACTATTCTTAACTTCCACCTGTCTATTTTGTACCTATAATTTATGCTTCTAATTCTCTGTACATTTTCACCATTCTCCATCCTATCCATGCCCACTGATAACCCTCAATGTGATCCCCATTACTGTGATTCTGTTCCTATTCTAGTTGTTTGCTTTTCTTGTTTTTGTTTTTGTTTATTTAGGATCAATTCTTTTTTGGGGGGGTGTTCCTTTTTTTTAACTATATTTTATTGATTATGCTGTTACAGTTGTCCCACTTTCCCCCCTTCTTTTCCCCACCCCTATACCCCCCTTTCCCCTCCCTTTAGTTTTGTCCATAGGTCATACACATAAGTCCTTCTGCTCCTGTACTCCCTATACTATTCTAACCTCCCCCTGTCTGTTGTCTACCTCCCATTTATGCTACTTGTTCTGTGCCCCATTCCCACCCTCTCCCCCTACCACTCCCCTGTTGATATTTCTCCATACCTCATATAACTCCCTTTAACATTTCATACAATAAAGGCTGGGTGGTGATGAACTTCTTGAATTTGACCTTATCTGCGAAGCACTTTCTCTGCCCTTCCATTCTAAATGAAATCTTTGCTGGATAGAGTATTCTTGGATGTAGGTCCTTGCCTTTCATGACTTGGAACACCTCTGTCCAGCCCCTTCTTGCCTGCAAGGTCTCCTTTGAGAAATCAGCTGACAGTCTTATGCAGATTCCTTTGTAGGTAACTGTCTCCTTTTCTCTTGCTGCTCCCAGGATCCTTTCCTTATTTTTGATTTTGGGTAACGTAATTACGATGTGTCTTGGTGTGTTCCTCTTTGGGTCCAACTTCTTTGGGACTCTCTGAGCTTCCTGGACTTCCCGAAAGTCTATTTCCTTCGCCAGCCTCGGGAAATTCTCCATCATTATGTGTTCAAATATTTTTTCAATCCCTTGGTCTTCCTCCTCTCCTTCTGGCAGCCCTATGATCCATACATTGGGACGTTTACAGATGTCCTGGAGGTTTCTGAGCCCCTCCTCCATTTTTTGAATTCTTGTTGCTTCATTCTTTTCTGGTTGGATGTTTTTGCTTTCTGCCTGTCCACTCCGTTGATTTGAGTCCCAGTTTCCTTATTTCTATTGGTTCCTTGCAGATCTCTCCTCATTTGTTCAAGCAATTTCGATAATTTTTCGTCGAATTCTGTTAGCATCCTTATTACAAGGGTTTTGAACTGTGCATCTGATAGGTTGGCTATCTCTTGGTCGGTTATCTCTGGGGCTTTGATCTGTTCCTTTCTTTGGGCCATTTTTTTCCCTCGGTGAGCCTGTTACTGTAAGGAGGGCGGAGTCTTGGGGATCCCCTGTGCAGGGAAGCTCCCGGTAGTTGTGCTGTGACGTAGCCTGTGGGGGTGGGACCTGAGCGCACAATGGCACCTTCTCCGCTCTCCGCACCCACACCGCCTCCTGCAAGCAATTTGAGCCCCTCTGCGCTGGCTCCGGGGGTCGATCCGGGGTTGGTGGATGGGCTGCACAGCTCCAATCCCCTGTGGGTCTCCCCAGCGAACTTTCCTGTGAGGCCGGGAGTTCCTCCCGCCACCGACTCCACCCCCACAGGTGCTCTCAATCTGCACCGATGGGTTGTGCCCTGCTTTCTCTCCCCGACCATCTGCCCGCAAATGCGGACCAGCCCGATCCACCAGTCTCAGCCACGCTGGGTCCAGATGAGCCTGGCGCAGGCTGTGCTTCAGCTGGGCCCCCTGTCTGGGTGTGCTGGAGCCCCGCGGGGACCACCCCTCCAACCGAGGACCTGCTGTCTGCTCACCCACTCGCCGCGGGGTTGCCGAGCGCTCTCCCTCTGCCCTGCTCCTCCCGGCTCACCAAACTGGATGACTGTATCTTCTTTAATTCCTTGGTTGTCGGACTTCCTCTCAATATGATTTTCTGTCAGATCTGGCTGTTTTTGGATGTGTGAATTTCTGATTTTTTCCTTGTTTGGTTGTGTGAGGCAGCAGGGCGCATTCACCTATGCCTCCATCTTAGGAAGTCTAGGATCAATTCTTGATAGCTGTGATTTTGCTGTTCATAGTTTTGATCATCTTCCTTTTATTAAATAAGACCCTTTAACATTTCATGTAATATGGGTTTGCTGGTCATGAACTCTTTTCTTTACTTATATTGTTTTCATTGTTGTTCAAGTATAGCTGTCTGCATTCCCCCCCCCCACCCCACTGAATCTCCTCCCATGGCAGCAATCCCCACCTCACTCCCCAGATCCACCCCCCACCTTGTCCCTGTGTCCTTTACAATTGATTTTGAAAATCCTTTCTTCTTTTTACCCCATTATCCCCTCCCACTTCCCCTCTGGTTACTGTCAGATTCTTCATAATTTAAATGTCTCTGGTTATATTTTGCTTGCTTGTTTGTTTTGTTGATTAGGTTCCACTTAAAGGTGAGATCATATGGTATTTGTCTTTCACCACCTGGCTTATTGCACTTAGCATAATGCTGTCCAGTTCCATCCATGCTGTTGCAAAGGACAGGAGCTCCTTTCTTTCTGCTACATACTATTCCATTGTGTAAATGTACCAGAGTTGTTTGATCCATTCACTTACTGATGGGCACTTAGGTTGCTTCTAGAACTTGGGTATTATAAATTGTGCTGCTATGAACATTGGAGTGCCTAGGTTCTTTTGGATTGATGTTTCAGAGTGCTTAGGATATAATCCCAAAAGTGGAATCCTGGGTCAAAAGGCAGTTTCATTTTTATTTTTCTGAGAAAATTCCACACTGTTTTCCACAGTGACTGGTCCAGTCTGCATTCCCACCAACAGTGCACTAGGGTTTCCTTTTCTCCTCATCCTCTCCAACACTTGTCGTTTGTTGATTTGATTATTATGGCCATTCTCATTGGTGTGAAGTGGTATCTCATTGTGGTTTTACTTTGCATCTCTCTGATGCTAGTGACGCTCAGCATATTTTCATTCTTTCTAGGCCCTCTATATGTCTTCCTTGGAGAAGTGTCTGTTGAAGTCTTTGGCCCATTTTTTAATTGGGTTGTTTGTCTTCCTGGAGTGAAGTCATGTGAGTTCTTTATATATTTTGGAGATCAAACCCTTGTCCGAGGTATCATTGGCAAATATATTTTCCCATACGGTTGGTTCTCTTTTCATTTTAATGCTGTTTTCTTTAGCTGTGCGGAAGCTTTTTATTTTGATGAGATCTCATTTGTTTATTCTTTCCTTTATGTCCCTTGCTCTAGGGGACATATCAGTGAAAATATTGCTGCATGGAATATCTGAGATTTTTATGCCTATAATCCCCTGAAGTATTTTTATGGTGTCATGACAGATTTAAATCTTTTATCCACCTTGAATTTATTTTTCTGTATGGTGTAAGTTGGTGGTCAAGTTTCATTTTTTTTTTTTTGCATGTAGCTGTCTACCTTTCCCAACACCATTTGTTTAAGAGGTTATTTTTACTCCATTTTATGCTGCTGTCCCCTCTGTCAAATATTAATTGCCTGTATAGACTGAGGTTTATTTATGGGCTCTCTACTCTACTCCATTGGTCTATGTGTCTGTTCTCATGCCAGTACCAGGCTGTTTTGATTACAGTGGCCTTGTAATACAGTTCGATATCAGATATTGTGAACCCTCCTGCTTTGTTCTTATTTCTCAAAATTGCTGCAGCAACCTGGGGTCATTTATGGTCCCATATAACTTTTTTAAATGTTTGTTGTATATCTGTAAAATATGTCATTGGTACTTTAATAAGGATTGCATTGAATCTATAAGTGCTTTGGGTAGTATGGACATTTTGATGATTTTAATTCTTCTAATCCATGAACATGGTACATGCCTCCATTTGTTTGTGTTTTCCTTAATTTCTTTCTTTAGTGTTGTGTAGTTTTATAAGTACAGGTCTTTTACTTCCTTGGTTATGTTTGTTCCTAGGTACTTTATTTTTCTTGTTGCTATATCAAATGGGATTTTTTTCCTGATTTCTGTTTCTGATATTTCATTGTTGGTGTACAAAAATGCCTTTGATTTCTGAATATTGACTTTGTATCCTGCTGTTTTGCCAAATTAACTTATTACCTCAAGTAGTTTTTTCATGGAATCTATAGGATTTTCTATGTACACTATCATGTCATTTGCAAACAATGACAGTTTTACTTCCTCCATTCCAATTTGGATGCCTTTTATTTCTTTTTCTTATCTGATTACTGCAGCTAGGACTTCCAATACTATGTTGAATAGAAGTGGTGAAAGTGGACAACCTTGTTTTGTTCCTGATCTCAGTGGGAAAGTTTTTAGTATTTGCCCATTGAGTATGATGTTGGCTTTAGGTCTCTCATGCATGGCCTTTATTATGTTGAGGAATTCTTTCTTTACTCACACTTCGCTGAGTGTTTTTATCACAAATAGGTGCTGTACATTATCAAATGCTTTTTCCACATCTATTAATATGATCATGTGATTTTTGTCTTTGCTTTTTTTATGTGATGCATTATGTTTATTGATTTGCAAATATTGTACCATCTTTGCATGCCTAAAATGAATCTCACTTGATCATGATATTTTTAATGTATTGCTAAATGCGACTTGCCAATATTTTGTTGAGGATTTTAGTGTCTATGTTAATCAGTGTTTTTGGCCTGTAGTTTTCTTTCTTTTTATGTTTTATCAGCTTTTGGGATCACGGTGATGCTGGCTTCGTAAAGAGTTTGGGAGTCTTCCAACTTCTTTGATTTTTTGGAATAGTCTGTGAAGGATAGGGGTTACCCTTACTAAAAATGCTGTTTGAAATTGTCTTGTGAAACTGTCTGGTCCAGGGCTTTTGTGTGTTGGGAGTTTTTTGATTACTGCTTCAATTTCATCAGCTGTTATTGGTCTGCTCAGGCTTTCTGCTTGTTCTTCATTCAGTTTGGGAAATTACATTTTTGTCAAAAGTTATCCATTTCACCTAGGTTTTCAAATGTCTTGGCATATATTTGTTCTTAGTAATTTCTTACAATCTTTTATATTTCTGTGGTGTCAGATGTAATTTCTTCTCTTTCATTTCTGATTGTGTTTATTTGGGTCCTCTCACTTTTTTTCTTGATGAGTATGCTTAAAAGCTTGTGAATTTTGTTCTATCTTTTCAAAGAACCATTTCTGGATTCACTGATTCTTAGAATCATGCTTTTCATTTCTATGTCATTTAATTCTGCTCTGGTCGTGGTTATTTCCTTCCTTCTTCTTGCTCAGGGCTGTCTTTGTAATTGTTCCTCCAGTTCTTGTAGGTGTAGGGTTAGGTTGTTTATTTGAAGTGTTTCTGTCTTTTTTATATAGGCTTGTATCGCTATACACTTCCTTCTCAGGACTGCTTTCACTAAGTTCCATAAGTTTCAGATTGTTGCGAGTTCTTTTTCATTTGTTTCTAGAGACTTTTTTATTCTTCCCGTCATCTCGTTCTTGACCTATTCATTGTTTTATAATATTCTATTCAATGTCCATGAGTTTGAGTGTTTTTGAGTTTTTTCCTTGAGGTTGGTTTTCAGTTTCAGTCCCTTGTGGTCAGGGAAAATGCTTGATATGATTTCTATTTTCTTGGATATGTTGAGGTTTGTTTTGTGTCCTATCGTGTGGTCTATCTTTGAAAATGTTCTATATGCATTTGAAAAGAATGTGTATTTGAAAAGAATATATATAATCAGTTAAGTCCATTTGGTCTAAGATGTTGTTCAATGCCATAATATCTTTGTCAATATTTTGTTTGGAAAATCTGTACATATTTGACAGTGGGATGTTAAAATCCCCTACTATAATTGTGTTGCTGTCAATATCTTTCTTGAAGTCCTCCAAGGTGTTCCTTACGTATTTTGGTGCTTGTATATTGGGTGCTTATATATTTATGCTTATGTCTTCTTGATGTATTCTTCCATTGAGTACTATGAAGTGACCTTCTAGGTCTCGTTTTATGGCCCTTCTCTTGAAGTCTGTTTCGTCTGAGGTTAGTATTGCTACTGTTGCTGTTTTTTCCTGTCCATTTGCTTGGAAAATTTGTTTCCAGCCCTTTGCTTTCAGTCTATATAGGACTTTTGGTCTCAGGTGGGTCTCTTGTAGGCAGCATATGTGTGGGTCATGGTATCTTATCCATTCCCCTATTCTGTGTCTTTTGATTGAAGCATTTAATACATTTAGGTTTAAGGTTATTATTGATAGGTACTTATTCATTTCCATTTTATCATACCTGTGTCCTCTCTCTTTCACTGCTTTTCTTCCTGTTCTTAAAGCAAACCCCTGAGCATGTCTTGCAGAGCTGGTTTGGTGGAAGTATATTCTTTGATGCTTCTTTTGTCCAGGAAGCTCCTTATTTGACCTTCCATTTTATTTGAGAGCCTTGCTGGATAAAGTAGTCTTGGTTGCAGGTCACTGGTTCTCATTACCCTGAATATTTCTTGCCATTCCCTTCTGACTTGAAGCATTTTCATTGAGAAGTCAGCTTCTAGTGTTATTGGGGCTCCCGTGTATGTTACTTCCTGTTTTTCCCTTGCTGCCTTTGAGATTCTTTATCTTGAAATTTTGTCAATTTAATTATGATGTGTCTTGATGTGGGCCTCTTTGGGTTCCTCTTGATTAGGAGTCTGTGTTCCCTGGATTTGTGTGAATTTTTCTCTCATCAAATTTGGGAAGTTTTCTGTCTTTACTGTTTCAAACAGGTTTTCTATTTGTTGCTCTTCATCTTCTCCTTCTGGTATCCCTATTATATGGCCATTACTACATTTCATGTTGTTCTGAAGTTCCAATAACTCCTCTTCATTCTTTTTGAGTTTCTTTACCTTTTTTTGCTCATTCTGGGTATGCTTTTGTACCTTGCCTGCCACCTCGCTGATTCAATCCTTTGCTTCATCTAGCCTGCTTTTGATTCCTTCTACTGTGTTCTTCAGTTGAGAAATTGTATTCTTCATTTCCTCTAGGCCCTTCTTGATAGTCTCTATTTCCTTTCTCATGTTTTTTTGTTTTTTTTCTTTTAACAACACAAATTTATTCTCTTATTTTAGTATTATTAAATAAGACATCTTTGTTCTCCATATCAGCAAAGAACTTTTAAAAAAAATTTTCAATTACAGTTGACATTCAATATTATGTTAGTTTCAGATGTACAGCATAGTGATTACACATTTACATACCTTACAAAGTGACCCCTCTTATGTCTAGTACCCATCTGACACCATACATAGTTATTACAATATTATTTTTTTCCTTTTTTCTTTTTTTATTAATTTTTTTTGTTTAATTACAGTTATTTGCATCCTCTCCCCTCCCCCCTCCCTTCCCCTCCCATATCACCTCCCCCCCAGCCTCCCTCCTCCCCCTTAGTTCTGTCCATGTGTCCTCTACAGTGACTCCTGAAAACTCTTCTCCCCATTGTCCCCTCCCCCCCTCCCCTGTCTATTGTTAGACTGTT
>PVJI01034552.1:0-10382 GCA_004026765.1 Micronycteris hirsuta | reverse complement strand
AAAGGAAGACAGTTAGGAATGGGTGGTTCATCCCAACAATTACTACTGCGGGTGCCTGGAGCCAAATCCCGCTGAGAAGCTCTAGGAACCAGCAAAGAGCTCACACCCCTGAGTTATCCCACTAGAAGGAGAAGGATGGGTGGGGAGTTGGGATGCTAAGATAGCCCCTCCTGAGAGTCTTGGGTGGGGCCAGCTCCTGGGTAGCAGTAATTACCCCTGCAGGGCCTGTGGCTAGCGCTTCCAGCATTCTTCCCCATCTGTCGGGTCCTCAGGCACAGAACCACACTGGTGGGCGGGGGAGTCTGTAGGAGCACACTGAAAAGATATGGTCCAAGGGATGCAGACATTTAACCTTTTCCACAATCTTGAGACAGTTGCCAGCTATGGGACCTCAGGCAAGTTACCCTTTCTGAGCTTGAGTGTCTTCATCTGTCACAGGGACAGTAATTGTACCTCTGTCATAGGTTTGAAGGTTAAGAGAAACAATTGTAACGTTTTTGGAACAGTCAGTACCTTCATCACAGTAAAGTGCCCAATAAATGAAACTATTACTATTATTTTTCACTATTATTATAATTGACCCATTTCACAGGTGAGGTATCTGATGGCCGGCGAGGAAGATTTTGTGGTTGAAAACATGAAATAGTAAAAAGGAACTGCCATGGATATTCCACCTCTTCCGAGCTCACATAGCTGGTTTTTTCCAGTCTGGTGGGATGGTAGAAGGTTATGTGGTTTTTTTTTCATGTCTGTCCCCACTGCCATAGCATAAATGTATCAGTCTTTTCCAGACTTTTTCATCACCTTCTAAGTAGTCTTCTTTCCAAGCATCTCATTTCACACCTCCCTATCCTCTACACTTAGTCACAGTGAGCTTCGTAAGAAATATCTTAAACGCCTATGTGGGATATTATGGACACAATCACTGCCACCCCTGCCCCACCCCAGATGCCCAGGGTCCCATTGACCATTTTTTGAAAAAATTAATTTAGAAGTTTTCTTGGAAAAAAAAATAAGGCAAAAAAAAAAAACCAACCCTGAAAAAAGATATATTTAAATTATTTATTTATTTATTTTTAGAGAGAGGTAAGATAGAGAGAAAGAGAGGGAGAGAAACATCAATGTGTGGTTTCCTCTCGTGTGCCCGCTACTGGAGACCTGGCCTGCAACCCAGGCATGTGCCCCAAGTGATCAAACCAGTGACCCTTTGGTTTGCAGGCAGGCACTCAATCCACTGAACTACACCAGCTGGGGCTGAAAATATATATAGTTTTGTTTTGTTTTTATGTGACTTTATTTCGCCTGAAGGGCTGCAAGCTTCTTTCATTACCATTGATTATTTCTGCACATCACTTACCTGGCTTCTTTGTGCTTTTGCCTCCAGTGACACACATCTACATTCTCTTTAGAGGACTGTCCTATGTATGTCTCTTCAGGCCACTGGAACTGCTCTGCCTAAAAGCACAGAGAGGACAGGGGCTTTTTTTTTTCTTAAACTCTTAAAAAAAAAAAAAGGTTTTATCTATTTATTTTTAGAGAGAGGGGAAGGGGGGAGAAAGAAAGAGAGAGGAACATTGATGTGACAGAGAAACATTGATCTTGCATGTGCCCCGATGGGGGACCAAATCCACAACCCAGGCATGTGCCCTGACCAGGAATTGAACTGGTGACCTTTTCCTTTGCAGAAGAATGCCCAGCCAACTGAGTCACACCAGTTGGAGCTTATTTCTTGATTGACAAATGCTGGAGTATGAGCACCCAGCTCCTGTGCTTTGACTCGAACCAACTTAGAGATACAGTTTCTGCTCCAGAACTCCCCTATGGGATCAGGTTGAGGCCTAAAATCACCCT
Source organism: Micronycteris hirsuta (assembly GCA_004026765.1). Lineage (NCBI taxonomy): Eukaryota > Metazoa > Chordata > Mammalia > Chiroptera > Phyllostomidae > Micronycteris > Micronycteris hirsuta. Next base: position 8,531 of record PVJI01034552.1, on the reverse strand, counting down.
TCTCTTAGGTCCTGCTCCTTTCTTACTAGTTTCTCCTGGGAGCCTTTCCTTCTCATCTGAGGTCTGCTTCTGGGGAATCTGTTCAAAGACATTGGGGTCCTAGAGAATGATACACCGGGCTCTCAGGAGTTTGGTCTGACCTCTTTCTTTAGTATTGTGGTGCTTGGGAACGAACTATGCATATATTGTGGATTGCTTGAAGAAGAGCAAATTTGACACAAGTGAGACATCACAGGGTAGACCAGCCAAAAAACTCATAGTATGGTGCATGGAACTAACCCAAGTGCTGTGGAAAAGCAGGTGGGAAGAATAGGCCAAAGAAAGAAAGATAATGTGAAGATTTAAGCATATGTTCTTTGCCACAACGTCAAAACTTCAATCTAACAGAGATACTAAGAGTCACTTGTAATCCTACCATTCACAGACAATTACTATTGATACTTTGCAGTATTCCTGTTAGTTTCCTATTACTGTACAACAAATGATCTCAAAAAGTAGAGGTCTAAAACAACAATAAACATTTATTAATTCACTCAGTTTTGGTAGGTCAGGAATTCCTGAACAGCTTAACTGGGTGGTTCAGGCTCAGGGTCCCAGGAGCCTGCAGTCAGCAGAAGGTCTGAAAGGGACTGAAGTGTCTTTTTCCAAGATGGTGTAATCACATCAGCTGTTGGCAGAAGTTCTCAGGTTCTTGCCGCATGAACCTCTCCACAGGGCTGCTTGGGTGTCCTAGAGACGTGGCTGCTAGCTTCCCCCAAAGCAAGTGATTCAAGAGAGAGCAAGATGCAAGATACAATCTTTTTTATAACCTAGCCTTGGAATTCACACACTGTCAATTCTGCAATATTCTTTGATAACACGGGTCAGCCCTGTTCATTATGGAGGGGAACTAACTGTCTGTGTAGTGTAAACCATTGACCTACCTGTTAACCATTCAGAGTATGAATAATGGTCAGTAAGGATCGTCGGGGGCCATTTTGGAGGCTGGCCATGACAACCCCCTTCCAATCTTCTCTCTCATCTACTCTTTCTCTTTTCCTGCACACGTTATCTTGTGAAGGAAATAACACTGGTTGACCACCCCACTGTCATTTCCTCTTTCTTTCTTGTTAACAGAGCACCAATTAATGCAGGTTTTATTATTCAGCGTTCTTAGTGACAGACAACATAATCTAATCTAGAAGAAAGTTGTATGATCACAGAATCATTGGCATAGCTGAAGAAACACAATCTATGGTGGGGTTGGTAAATTATCGCCAGCAGGCTTGTTACCAATTTTACCTAAATAAAGTTTTACGGGAACACAGCCACACTCATTTGTTTACATGTTGCCTGTGGCTGCTTTCACACTCTAATGCCACACTAAATAGTTGCGACAGAAACCATACATCCCACTAAACAGTTGCGACAGAAACCATACATCCCACAAAGCTGAAACTGTTTGCTACCTGACCCTTTAAAAATAGTCAGGATGTGCAGCCATTGTGGAAAATAACATGGAGGTTCCTCAAACTATTAAAGATAGCATTACCATATAATCCAGCAGTCTCATTTCTGGGTATACATGCAGAAGAATTCAAAGCAGGGTCTCGAAGAGATATTTGCACACCCATGTTCATTGCAGCATTATGCACAATAGCCAAGAAGTAGAAGAAAACTCAATGTTTGTAGACAGATAAATAGATAAAAAATGTGGCATATACATGAAATGAAATATTTTTTAAATATATTTTATTGATTATGCTATTACAGTTGTCTTATTCCCCCCCTTGTTCCCCTGTGCTCTGCACACCCCCTGCCACCCTCGTTCCCCCACTTTAGTTCATGTCCGTGGGTTGTACATGTAAGTTCTTTGGCTTCTACATTTCCCACACTATTCTTGACCTCCCCGTGTCTGTTTTGTACCTACTGTTCATGCTATTTATTCTCTGTACCTTTTTCCTTGAAATGAAATATTATGCAGCCTTTAAATAAAAGGAAACTTGTCACATGCTACAACATTGATGAAACTTGAGGACATTGTGCTAAGTGAAATAAGGGAGCCACAAAAGGGCTACTGTATGATTCCATTAATATGGAGTCTCTCAAGTAGTAGAAATCATAGAAACATAAGGTAGAAAGTCAGTGGCTAAGGGCTGGGAGGAGGAAGAATTTGTAGTCTTTTTTTACATTTATTGCAACTTAATTTTTTTATGTGGCCTTGATATTTTTAATTATATTTTATTGATTATGCTATTACAGTTATTCTGATTTTTCCCCTTTTGACCCTCTCCACCTAGCATCCCCCACTCCCTCAGGCAATCCCATCACCCTTGTTCACATCCATGGTCATTCGTGTATGTTCTTTGGCTACTCCCTCTCCTATACTGTACTTTACATTCCCATGGCTATTCTGTAACTACCTATTTGTACTTCTTAATCCCCTTACCTCTCACCCATTCCCCCACACCCCCCCTCATCTCGTTATCTTTAACCTTTGGCATTTTAATTATGATGTGTTTTGGGGTTGGCCTCTTTGCATTCATCTTGTTTGGGACTCTCTGTGCTTTCCGGACTTGCACGTCTATTTCCTTCACCAAATTAGGGAAGTTTTCTTTCATTATTTTTTCAAATAGATTTCCAATTCCTTTTTTTTAAAAAGATTTTATTTATTTATTTTTTTAGAAAGGGGAAGGGAGGGAGAAAGAGAGGAAGCAAAACACCAATGTGTGGTTGCCTCTTGCTTGCTCCCCACTGGGGACCTGGCCCAAAACCCAGAAATGTGCCCTAACTGGGAATTGAACCAGTTATCCCTTGATTTGCAGCCTTGCACTCAACCACTGAGTCACACCAGCCAGGGTGATTTCCAGTTTCTTGCTTTTTTTCTTCTCCTTCTAGCACCCCAATGAAGTAAATGTTGGGTTGCTTAAAGTGTCCCTCAGGCTGCTTACACTATCCTTGTTTTTTGGGGGGGATTCTCTTTTCTTCTTGTTGTTCTGATTGATTGTTTTTTTTTTTTAAAGATTTTATTTATTTATTTTCAGAGAGAGGAGAAGGGAGGGAGAAAGAGCAATGTATGGTTGCCTCTCACATGGCCCTCACTGGGGACCTGGCCTGCAACCCAGGCATGTGCCCCGACTGGGAATCGAACCGGGACCCTCTGGTTCCCAGCCCGCGCTCAATCCACTGAGCTACGCCAGCCGGGCTGATTGATTGTTTTTTGCTTCCTTATTTTCCAAATCATTGATTTGATTCTCAGCTTCATCCACGCTACTGTTGTTTCCCTGTAAATTGTTCTTTATTTCAATTAGCGTATCCTTTGTTTCTAACTGGATCTTTTTTATGCTGTTAAGGTCCTCACTAAGTTCCTTGAGCATCCTTATAACCAATGATTTGAACTCTGTATGTGAAAGATTGCTTATTCTCATTTCCTTTAGCTCTTTCTCTGGACTTCATATCTGTTCTTTCATCTGGGCCATGTTTCTTTGTCTCCTCATTTTGGCAGCCTCCCTGTGTTTGTTTCTATGTATTAAATAGAGCTGCTTTGACTCCATGTCCTGGTAGTGTGGCCTGATACAGCAGGTGCTCTGAAGGGTCCAGTGGCACAGCCTCCACCCAAGCTGGGTACTTGAGGTGCGCCCTTCGTGTGGGTTGTGAATTAATGTTTAATGAGTAGAGTTGCAGTTTTGTAACATGGAAAAGTTCTAGAGATCTGTTGCACAACAATGTGAATATACTTAACACTACAAATTGTACACTTAAAACTTGTTGAGGTTGCCCTGACCAGTGACTTGGTTGGGCATCATCCCACAATTGATCAATGTTTCTCTTCCTCTCTTTCTTCCTCCCTTTTCCTCTATCTAAAAGCAAGTAAGTGAAATCTTTTTAAAAAGGGGTTAACGTCATCAATGTAATGTTATGTGGGTTTTTCTTAAACCACAATAAAAAAAGAAGTCACAGGATCACACCCCCCACCACACTGAAAACTGTAATGCCAAAGGGCCCTATTGCCCCAGCCCACAATCAGAATGTTGCAAGACAGGAAACTGCTTCCACAGCTGCCACCTCCAGAATCCCAACCCCTGAGCCATGTTTATACAAGCAAATTGGTGTTTCTGGAGTCTTAGCTTCTCCTCTCTGTGACTCAGGTTTCATTCATAAGCTCACATGAGCATTTTGATGGGTGGAAATGTAGTTTTAACTTCCAGTCTCCTCAGACCAGGAAGATACGCCAGAAAACTAATCCCAACATCAACCATGACTGTTCATCAGCCTCCCCTTAGTCATGTGCCAAAGTTCAGGTATTCCCAATTCAATGGTAAATTCTGAATAGTCTAAGTTAATGGTTTTCAAATATTCTATTCACCTGGAGGGTTTATTAAAAACAGATTCCTGGGCCCCACCCCTAGAGTTTCTAAGTTAGAAAATTGGGGTGGGGCCCAAAGATTTGTCTTTAAAATAAATTCCCAGGAGATGGTTATGGGTTAAGGATCACCCTTTGAGAATCACTGGTCCGAGCCACTATTTCCTGATCTTTTCACACCCTGCTCATCCAGATAAATGGATGCTGCTGCTTAGGAGGGAACAGCCTTCAGGTCCACTTAGCCTATTTGAGGGCTTTGGGGACCAATACCTTGACCAACCTGTAATCCACCCAGAGCACAGGCACGCCTTATCAGTGATTGGTTCGGGGTGGGCTAATCGATCCTTTTCGCTTCAGCTGAGCTGAGACATGAAGTTCTGATGATGGACATTGGAAAAGAGTTTCTTGTTCATAAAAAGATGCATGGGGAAAGTAGTCCCTCTTCTTAACTTGAAGGCAAGTTACACCTGGACCCATGGAGCCATCCTGGACCCTGAGGGTAGTTAGGCTGATAGGTTGATGATATAGGAAGGGAAGATGAAAAGAACTTGAGACCTGAAGGATGTCATCAAACCTAAACCCAGCCTTACCTCTAGATTTCTGATTAGCAGACAAAATACATTTTTCTTAGCTCCTTATACACTTTATTCCTTACACATAAATAGGATCTGGTATTCTTTGTTTTTCTCAGCCAAAAGTAATCTAATTGATGTACATTTTAATCTGCTTTTGACTTAGATTTCATGAACACCTTTTCTGTTATTTAATATTTTCCTACATTATCAAATAAAATGGTTGCATAGCACTCGTGCTGAAATGTATTTAATAATTTCCCTGTTACTCGACATATAGGAGATTTCCAATACTTTATTATTACAAACTATGCTGTTATAGAGCTCCATGTCCATAAATCTTTGCACACATCTATAATGATTTCCCTAGGGTAAGCTTCTATGGGTAGACTTTTTTTTTTTCAATTACACTTTACATTCAATATTATTTTGTATTAGTTTTAGGTACAGGATAGGGGTTGGACAATCACATACTTCACGAAGTGTTTCCCCCTGATATTTCCAGTACCCACCTGGCACCACACATCGTTATTACAATATCATTGACTATATTTCCTACACTGTACTTTACATCCCGTGACTATTTTGTAACTACCAATCTGTGTTTCTCAATCCCTTCACCTTTTTTGATCCTCACCCAAGGACATGCTTATTGATTTTAGAGAGATGAGAAGGGAGGGAAGGAGAAAGGGAGAGACACGTCTATGTGAGAGAGAAACATTGATCGATTGCCCTGACAGGAGATCGAATTGGCAACCTTGGTGTATCAGGATGATGCTGTAATCAACTGAGCTACCCAGCCAGAGCCAAAACAAACTTTAGTAACTAAAGCATCTGCTTTTCTTATTACGCTGCAATGATCTTTTGAAGCCGCCCCAGGTACCTCACCTCATCCCTAGCTCAAGGTGTCTTACACATCCATGTTCCTTTTCTCTCTCTGAACCTCTCCTGCATGTGGGCTCTCTGCCTTTCTCATGCATGCAGGGCTCCCACACAAAGGTGTGTATTAAAATTGGTTATTTTCTCTTGCTAATCTGTCTCATGTCTATTTGATTATTAGATCAGTCAGAAGAACCTTGAGGGTAGAGAAAAGTTTGTTCCTCCCCCATACCACAAACATAATTATTTTTTGTTTATTTGCTGGATGCCATTTCATGTCTTAGAACACAGGTTCACAGAGCACCCACAGTCCCGTCAGATACTGGGTATACAATGATTTCATTCTGTTCCCTCATATTTACCAGTATGCAAGCTCAGTGGGGCGGGTCAGGTGAGTTTTTTACCCATCAATTTATCATTGGTGTCTACACCTTTGCCGGCCAGGTAGCATGTGACCAGTGAAGAGTGGCCATGCTAACATCAGCTGAGTGAGTGGTGCAGCCAACAATCTGGGCCCAAAGACCTGAATTCCAAGTGACCATACATAACTGGAGATCTTATCTAAAACAAAGAAAATGAAATTTAATGCAGACAGAGTACAAACATAGTCTAGGGGAAATCCAAGTATGAGATACTAGGGCTTAAAACAAATCGCAGGCTCCATCCTACAATTAGATTGGGCCTTTTATACTAATATCTTGTATTTGTAAAGCACTAGAAAAACATTTTCAGAAAGCACGTTCACAGTAATTATTATATCATTTGATCCTCACACCCACCTAATTCGAAGGCGGGGCAGACAGAATTATCTTGAGTTTGCATATTAGGAGAACTACCTGCAGATTGGTTAAATGATTTCTCCAAGGTCACCCAGCAAAGCAGAGGTGGGGCAGGGTACCCTCTGCCTTTCCTCCAAGGCTGCATGATACATTTGTTCTAGGACCAAAGGAACATTCAAAATTAAACTTTCACATCCTGCAGTATATATATCTCTTTATCCTAAAGTGCACATTCCTGGAGACAATTACTTGGACCAGCTCACCTCCCTGTGCCTGATTTTCTGCTCCAGGGTCCATTCTAGACAAGGTCTTTATCCCACTTCTGGAGATAGGTCATATCATTTAAAACAGTGAGCATCCACTCTGGCCAGGTGGCTCAGTTGGTTAAAGCATTGTTCAGATATGTATGCCAAGGTTGTAAGTTCAATTACTGGTCAGGGTACATACAATAATCAACCCATGAATCCACAAGTTTGTGGAACAACAAATCAATGTCTCTCTCTAAAATCAATGAATAAAAAATTTAAAGAATAAAACAGGGAGCACCCAATTTATTGAATATAAATTTGTTCATTGGATTTTTTCCTAAGCCTATTTGCATTTACTTAATAAAATTATTTTGTAGTATACATACAGACACATGCACATACCATAAGTGTGCATATTAATGAAATCTCGCAAAGTCAATATGCCCAGGTGTTGGGCACCCAGATCAAGGCATGGAATATGACCAGCTCCTCGGGAGACCACATGGGCCTCTCCTTAGTCATATCCCCCCACATGGTCACAGCATCTTGAATTCCAGTAGCTGAGATAGTTTTGCCTCTTTTCTACTTTGTATTGTTACTGGTGCAGTTTTTTTTCCCCAAAGGCTAAGTGTGTCCATGAGGTTCTAGGCTTAAATACCTCCTTTATTGAATAAAGCCCCATTTCTTTAATCTGATATTTGAGGCCTTTTGTGTTTTGCCTTTAACCTATGCTTCCTCCTTGGCCTCCAATGATCCAGGAACTCAGGAGTTAATTCTGTGTCTTTCTTTCTTTTTTTTTTTATTAAAAGATTTTATTTACTTATTTTTAGAGAGAGGGGAAGGGAGGGAGAAAGAGAGGTAGAGAAACAGCAATGTATGGTTGCCTCTCACATGGCCCTCACTGGGGACCTGGCCTGCAACCCAGGCATGTGCCCCGACTGGGAATCAAACCACGACCCTTTGGTTCCCAGCCCGCAGTCAATCCACTGAGCTACACCAGCCAGGGCTCTGTGTCTTTCTTTATCCTGTTCTCACCCTCCATCCATGGTCAACCTCCTCATCTCACCCTCCATCCATAGTCAGGCCATGTTGGTTCAGTCCAACAGCTGAAATAATTAAATTGAATTTTTACTGAGCATTTACTACGTGACAGGAACTACATGAAGAGCTCTTCAATCAAGATCTCTGCCCTGGAAGAGCTTATAATTAGTGAGGCAATTGGTGAGGCAGGACAGAGAGACAGAGAAACAAATAGTTTGAATATACAGTCATACCTCAGTACCCGTCAGCTTCAGAACTTGTGGGCTTCAGAACTCATCAAGCCCTGTACTTGTCACATTTTGATGAAGAGAAAAAATGTTTCAGCACTCCGTGCTTGCTTGGGACTTCTCACACTTGCTAGAACTGTGAGTCACCATGCTGCCCCGCAAGAGAAAAATGCTTCACTCTTGCTTGCTCGGTACTCGTTGGTTTCAGCACTGGTCGGTTTCAGCACTTGTCTGGAGTTCTGAAGGAATTACGATGAGTACCGAGGTACCACTGTAATTTCATTCTAAATGCTAGAAAGTGCCCAGGATACACTCACACCAGCCTAGGAGTTTAGGGGAGGTTTCCAGGAGAGGCCAAGGGGAGACATGAAGGATGGGTAAGAATGATCCAGAGGAAAGGTTAAGGTGATCGGGCAGAAGGAATGGTGAAGGGCTTTGAGGGG
>PVJI01034551.1:0-10389 GCA_004026765.1 Micronycteris hirsuta | reverse complement strand
TGGCTACTTGTTGCATTTTTATCACAACATACAAATAATGAGATGGTAAATGAAACTGCTTGGGTTTACAACGAGGAAATATGTGTACATCTACAAAATATCCCCCAAATTAGAGCAGCAGACGCTGAGCTGCAATTCAGTCTGAAAACTTTCACATTTGTTTTCCAAAAAGAACAGGGAGATTGTGTTTTCCGTGTTGCCCAAAGGGGCCAAACCAAAACCCTGGGCAGCAGAACTCCAGCTGCTACCAAAACCCTGGGCAGCAGAACTCCCCAATGGGCCTTGACTGAGACTGGGTAAGTCAAAAATGCTGCGGAAGTGTGGCCCTTAAGTGTTTTGGAGAGAAAGGAAGGAAAGAAAATGTGTAACTTCACTCCCCCGATCACGCTCTAAGAAAATTCTTCGTAGCACATTCTGTTGCAACGTGAGGAAAAATCCTGAATTCCATGAAAATGTTTATTTAATGCTTTTAATTTTATTCTTTCACCTGTCCTTCACTTTCTCTTTCCCTTTTGCTCTTTGTTTTCTTTTTAAGCCCCATAGATGGTTTTCCCAGTTTCTTCAGTAAGTGGAACCTAATCCTTAGCTTTTACTTATTTTTCTGTCCTCAGGGAACACAAATATTTCTTCTAACTCAAATCACTTGAAAATATATTTAAAGTGTATTACTAAATATGCAGATTATGTTAAGTATTTTGGTAGAAAGCCACACTAACCAATTAGAAGTGGACTAATTGGAATGTTTCAAAGAGAATCGAATGGACTGGTGGTTTGATCTGGTAATTGAAAGTCCAGTCTGAATACCTCACTCTGGGAATCCTCCCAATAGTGTTTGGTTTTTCTCTGACATAGAAAACACCATGATTTTCATGCTTTCAGTTAGCTGCTCTAGTTAACTTGATCAGCATTGCATTCTGTGGCTTCAGTTTAGAAATTACTGCAGCTCGTGAAGATTCTAAGTCTGCATTTACCAGTGTTGCGCCATGTTGAAAAACACATCAGACAGGACCCCGCTAAAACCCTGATGTCTGTGTTAGCGTCTTTCTCACTTGTAGCTTCTTAGGTTTGGACTATTTCCTGGGTTTACTTGATAAATATTTTCCCCACAGGCGGTGTTGGGAGAAGATAACGCTGCATGTCTGAGGACACTAGGTACCTGATGGCCTGACACACATGAGTTGATTGTCCAAATCTCTCACTTTATGTTTAAGTGCTTTTTTTTAAAAAAAGCAAATTAATTAGCTGCTTAAGCTTGGCCATTATTCAGGCTCAGCAGACATAAATAATTAAAACCTGAGGTTTACCCTGGTATCCAAAGAAGAAACTGAATGAACTCTAAGTTGTTACAGTTTGTCATTGGCTCAATGTCCTGGCACACCCCCTCTTCCATTCACATTATATGTGCTTATTTTTAAAAATGAAAAGTGAATCAGAATTCATTCTCAATTTAAAATTTAGGCAAAAAAATGATACTTCCAGTCATTGGACATGCCTGAGAGAGTGACACAAAACCCAAAATCGGCCTAAATTTCCTCTGTAAATAGGCGTCTGGGGGCCATACCAGCAGCGCTGCACCCACTTTGCTCAGATGTAGAAATGGCACTCTTTTCAAAGGCTTTGCTTTCTGCTATGTAAGTTTTGTGGACAAGTTTATTTTCTCAATTCTATTTGGTAGAATTGCCGTTGGCCAGTTTTCCTTAAAATTGCTTTTAAAATCAATGTTTTAAATTGATTTTTTGAATTAATTGATTTAATCCATTTGAAATCAATGCTTTAGTTTCAGAATGTATAGCTTTATGAAGATTACATTACTAAACTCCACCCATGGGTACTTTTGTGAAAGGGGAAAGAAAAATATGCTAATTAACTATCAAAGGTGATTATTTATCCTCATTTTTTTCCGAAAATTATATTGTCCTCATTTCCTTTTCAGATTATATTGTTCTTGGTTACTAGGCAGGGATTGCTGTCCTGTTGACTGCTGCTGTTTGAGGGAGAGCAGCTGTGAAGGAAGAGAGGGTTGACTTTGATAGTCTCTCTTTGCCTGAGAGTTTTGCACACGCATTTTAAAAAAGCATTAGCCACACACATGCACAGCTGTGTTCAGAGCCCTGTATCATGTAAATCAATGCCCAGCAGCACTTCTAAATTCTAAGAAAGCCAATTGTATTTATAATTTAATGTTCACTAAGGTGCCCTTGTTAATTTTCATTATAATTTGTTACATGTTAGAGTTAAGGATCTGTTTTGAACAAAGCAGTATTTAGTACAGTGCCCATTATTTAACCCATGGAGGCAATTCTTCTAAAATAAAACCGTGACAGGTTTTTAGTTACAGCCTTTTTCACAGAATGTTGATCATAATTGTACTTTTTGACACGGAATCCTGATTAGGAAGCAAACTTAATTCTGATATTTCATATATTGAGGGGCGTGGCTGCTTAAAGCCTAACTTCCATGCTCGCTTCAGCAGCACGGGCACCAAAACTGGAACGACACAGAGAGGGTTATCACGGCCCCTGCACAGGTGACATGCAAATTCATGAGGCTTTTTTTAAAAACCCTAATTTTATGTTAGTGCATAGTCAAAAATGTTCAAAGGCTACTCCAGTAGACACTGAAGGGGAGAGAGAATTGTTCATTCTTCGTTTTGAGGTCATTTATTGGAAGGAGAAAAACATGTTAAAGAAAGGAAAATCTATTTTATTGTCAAATATATTTTATATTTTGATTAAATGCTTTTATATTAAGCTTCATATTGCATCTATATTGCCTCAAGAATGTCAACTGTTTTTATGATTTCATTTATGTTCTTTCATATGATCTACACCCGTCAATACTCCTGTCATTTACGGCTGTGCTCTGTGTTGTTAGGGCATCATTTCTGAAGCGGCTCACAACAGGAGAGTTTTGAGGGCTGCTTCTTATTTTCATCATCCATCATGTTAATAAGCAATAATTAGCTTTGTTGAATAACTGCGTATATAATCATTTAAAAGTGTATGTGTAATATATGAATACTTGAATCAAGAGTTGTAGAGTAAGGTAGTAAAAAGCTGCCTCTTGAAAGTTACCAATGAATTATTTTTGCCTTAAGCTCATTTAGAAAGAAACCTCCCTCGATGGTCTCCCATGAAGAAGTAATTGACTTTGATTAGGTCCAAGATAAAGTGTGTTTTACTAATCTTCCTGCATTGTGAGTTTAGCTCTAATGTGTCAAAACAAAATTTGCAACAGGTAGGACAGAGTTTTAGTGAAATCTACCTGTTATAATATTAACAGAAATTATAATATAATTCAAAACGTATTTTTCTTTTAGTTCGCAGGAAGATGAAAGACCACTGTCACCTTTCTATTTGAGGTATTTATTTGACTTTTTTTTTGGGGGGGTCTATTACAGAGCGTGGAGGAGGGTGAAGGCTTCTTTGGGTTTATTTGCCCATTTTAATTTTTTTTAGTAGAATATTCCACACCATGGCCAGACTGAGCTTATTGGAACCCCTCACCATGTTGTTAATGCTCTGGTTTTCTTCTCTTTGGTTTAACAAATCTTTAAGCAAATTTTAGTATCACTGAAAACACTACAATTGAAAGAACACATATGTATATATATGTATAGTTCATGGACACAGAAAACAATGTGGTGAAGGCCAGGGGAGGGCGGGGCTGGGAGGAGGGAGTCAGAGGGGGGAATGGGGAACATTTGTAATAGTGTCAGCAATAAAAAATACATAAGACACTTTGTTTTAAATCCAGAAATGTTAAAGTAGCCATTTTAATTTCAAAGACTGCCTGATAATTAGGCCGTGACCTGAATTTTAAAAATCTCTCTTCTGTATATATGTGCAGGTGAGGGAGGGGTGTGAGCACAAGGCTGGCTTACTGAAGAAGCCTTGGCTAATGTTAAAACATTTCTTAGATAGTCGTGGCATGCGAAACTACATATTCAGTAAGTTTATGGAGTTCAGGATTATCTTTTAAAGCTTAAAATGCTGAAATAGTACCAAAGCAAGTAAGTTTACAGAATGTTAAAGTGGATCAGTTCTCTCTAGACTAAAATGTTTGCTGTATTGATGTGATTTTTAGTGAATCATTCAACTTAGGAATAGCCCAAAACCAAGTTTTTCTTATGGCATCTTTCCTCACTACCTACCTACCTGAGAGGCTTAGAAAATATAATAACCATGTAAATTAAAGTTAAAATTGCTCAAGTTTTTAAAATGTCTTTTCTTAATCTTGAAATCAATGATTTTTTTGTTTTTAACCTTTTTTTTTTAGATTTTATTTATTTATTTTTTATAGAGAGAGGGGAAGGGAGGGAGAAAGAGAGGGAGAGAAACATCAATGTGTGGTTGCTCCTCACATGGCCCTCATTGGGAACCTGGCCTGCAACCCAGGCATGTGCCCCGACTGGGAATCGAACTGGGACCCTCTGGTTCCCAGCCCGCGCTCAATCCACTGAGCTACACCAGCCAGGGCCTGAAATCAATGTTTTAAAAAGTAAGTGTCAGGATATGTGATACACAGTTTGTGTATTTATTTTTGAATCTGATTTGCTGGATCATTATATTTAGACGTTAATTCAACCACCAATAGTTCATAAATGTGTCATAGGACTTCAGGCTCAGCCAAGTAAATGCTTTTCAGTAGTTTTCTGGCCTTTAGTGACTTGAAGCATATTACATAATCCCTCTGTGGCAAGAGAGGGAACATTTGAGGTTTCAGCCGAAGCAGCGTGGTAGTCCACTTAATTCATCCTGGTTTCCTGCCAGCCAGATCAGTATCTTCTGGTCCATAGGGTATCTCGGCTGTGGAGTTAGTGTAGACACAGGAGATGTTATTGCTGAGCACGTGGCGTCTCTGGCATCCATTAGGTAAATACACGCAACAGTGCCAAACAGGTGATTATCATATATTAATGGAAATTAAATTTTATATGGTACAGAAGATTACAACACAGGATCTTGGCAAGTAATGAGAACTATTGGTTCTGTGAATGTCTTATTTTTATTACTCTGAATAATATGAATCTATGTTTTATTATTAAAATTTTATTTTTTAACCATTATTATAAAAAGTAGACGTGAAAAAAATGGTTTACCAGTCATAAATTTTAAAGGATGTATATAGTATGATAATTTTTGTAATTACCTAGACTAACAATTCAGTCTTCAAAAAGAAATTCTGTACTTACAAAATGAAATTAAGAGAATATAAAGAAAATTATTATATTACTGAACTCTTGATAAAAGCTATTTTACCTTTCAATGTTGAGTCATCAAAAGTAAAATATGGTAAAAGTTAGAAAAAAGAATGAATATGTATACTAACCCACATTTACAGAAGAGGTAATATCAGAAAAAAGGAAGTTACCAGCAGGAATTCTTTTCACGTGAGGGAAATTTAAACTTAGTGGAGCTATTTTAAAAATGCAAAAATCATAATTATTTGGCCTGAAATTAAATTTTCATATGTAGCTTCTTTTTCTGAATAACATTATTTGATAATCTTAGAAATTATGTTAGAATTAGGTTAGTACAGCCCTAGCTGGGTAGCTCAGTTGGTTAGAGCATCATCACCATACACCAAGGTTGTGGGTGTGATCTCTGGTTGGGACACACAAGAATCAACCAGTGAATGCATAAATAAGTGGAACAACAAATTGATCTTTTCTCTCTCTGTCCGTCTCTGTCTCGGTCTCTCTCTCATAAAGAACCTCATATATAAAGGGCAGACAGGCATCCAGCTGTTGGAGTGGAGACAAGGTTAATGATTTAAAACAACAAGACAGAGTCTGTTTGCCATAGAGGAGCAGGATGGAGAGTCCGCGGTGCACTATTGGAGATTGCAGACCTTCCTGTGGCCAGGGGGCAGGGGCGAGAGGCAGACCAGGGAACCAGAGAGGCCATTTGGGTCGTTACCTTGCTCCACTTCTCACCTGGTAGAATTTCAGCGTCTGTGATTGCAGTTCTCTTTAAACAGGCATGGCTGAACTGTGTGTTTGTCTGCTGTACATTTAAATTGCCTTCCGTCTTTTCTGTAGTAAGGTAGGGCTGTTAAAAATAGACATGCATTCATATATTCTTATCCCAGATTAAATATCTTCTGTGATAAGAACTTTGTGTTCTCTAATTTCAGTACTTCTTCAGCCTAACTTAACTCACCACAGGGCCATTTGTCCTTTTTTTATAAAGGGAAGAAATAGTAGCTACAAATCTGCACCTGCCGCTGTCCCCTGTGGCAAGTTTATGGCAGCTCCAGCAACTCAAACAGTAGGTGTCCTTGTTCCCCAGATGCTCATTAGAGATTACCTGCCCTGTGGAGGTTATTAAAGAAATCAAAAGGAAGGACAGGTTATGCCAAACCCTTCGTGAGATTGCCACAAAATAAACACCAACAGGCAAAGTTAACATGAAGGACATTCTTGGCTAGGATGGTGTCCGTACCTTGGCCTCTTTCACAGTCTAGGCTGGAATCCCAGAAAAGGAGGCTCTGACTCAATTGCTCATATTGACGTCAAAGCAACTTTTGGTTTAGGTGTTCTTCTGTGCCCTGTTCAGCCCGTTATTATCTGGTTTCCTTTGCCTGGCAGGCAGTCAGATCTAGCCGGGATCTGTTGCTAGTTCTGCTTTCGTTTGTCGAATCTTCACTGTCTACAAGCCTGGGTTTTGATTTTTGTGGTTATTTCAGCATGAGGAGATACTCAGCGTCACTAATCATCGTTGAAATGCAAATCAAAACCACAATGAGATTCACACCCTTTAAGGTGGCTGCGATCAAAAAGATAAAAGTGTTGGCAAAAACGAAGAGAAGTTGAAACACTTGTGTTGCTGGTTGAAATGTACAATAGTGCAGCTACAAGGGAAAATAGTATGAAGGTTCTTCAAAAAATTAAATACAGAATTACCATATGATCTAGCAATTCCACTTCTGGTCACGTACTCAAAAGAATTGAAAGCAAGATTCCAAAGAGGTATTTGTACACCGTGTTCCTAGCGGCATTCGTCACAATGGCCGAAAGAGGAAAGCAAACCCAGTGCCCACCAACACATGAATGGATAAACAAAAGGCCGCACATGCGCATAGTGGGCTATCATTCAGCCTTTAAAGAGGAAGGCGCTTGTGACACAGAAACACCATGGGTGAGCCCTGAGGACATATAGGCTAAGTGAAATAAGGCAACCACAGAATGACAAATATTCTCTGATTCCACTGATATGGGATACCTAATACAGTCACATTCCTGGAGACATAAAATAGAATGGTGGTTGCCAGAAACTGGAGGGAAGGGAGAATAGGGAGATAATGTTTTAATGGGGACAGAGTTTCAGTTTTACAAAATGAAGAGAGTTCTGGAGATGGATGCCGGTGATGGTTGAACGGCAATGTGAATGTACTTAATGCCACTGAACTATACACTTAAAACTGCTTAAGATTCTTTCCAGTGTCTACTGCACTGACCAGAAAAGCAAGTGACATTCCTCCAGCTGAGCCCAAACTCATTTCTGAACCATGCAGAGCTGAGTTGGATATTCTTTTCACCTCTCTGCCCCCATCACTTTCTTTACTTCACTTTTTACTTAGAACATTCCACATACAAAGCAATGGAGAGGAAAGGGTGCCCCACGAGCATGGTCAGTCACCTAACTAAAGCATTTGAGAGTGGGATAAAGGCAGGAAGATTATTCGATTTAATGCCTGTTTTCGGTTGTACGGTTTATAAAGACAGACTACAAATTTGTCTCTGATTCTCCAGCTTAGACATAAAATTGGACCAGTAGCAAGAAGTATGGATTTCAGATTGTTCTGGGGCAGACTCAGATACTGGCTCTTAAAGTCTAAATCCGAGAGGGGACATCTGCCCACAGGCAAGGGATAATGACATAAACTAAGAACAGTCTACCTATCCGGCATGTTGGCAGTGACTCTCCTAGACTGATTGTTCCCCCTTAAGACCCACTAAACACGAAGATCTATTTGGAACCTATGAAATTAGAAACTAAAGAAAAGGATGCCCTGAAGGCTCCGTGTAAAAACAGATTTCAGAGAATTGTTTTTCGTAGGGTTCGGCAGAACCATTGAAAAGTAACATTGCTACTCTTCTCCAAAAATGCTCAAGGACGTAACCAACCTCTTTGAAACATGAGTAGAACCTGTAAGAGGAGAATAAGTTTAGAATTAAAAGACTAGGGACACAGAAGAATAGCTGAAATAAGGAGAGAAAAGGGAGCCTAGAAATGTATTAGCAGAAATTCATAGGAACTATGTTGGAAGGAATAAAGATCAGAAATTATTAAAAAATAAATACATGATGAGAGAGAAACTTGAAGAGCTCTCTCAAAATGAAGGAAACAAAGAAAAGGCTATGAGAGAAATAATGCTAGAGATGAAGGTCAAATGTTGGAAAGTCAACTAGAAAATTATTATAAGGAAGAAAAGATACCAATAGAAATAGAAGTAGACATCAAAGCTAATGTATGCCCAGCTAACTGAGAGGTGAATTTAATTTTTTTAAATTAAGAAGTAGAGACCTGATTATAATCATCAGTAGAGGTACAAAGAAAATAACAAAATTCTAAATTTCTTGTCTTGGCTGTGGAAGATAATAGAAGCAGGAGTCGAGAGTTTGGCAGGGGTTATTTGTTTTGGAGAGTTAGTTTGAATAATTATAGATGTATGGGTATGAGAGGCAACCATCAGTAGAATTGTGCATAGGACTCCTATATTTTAAATCTTCTCAGAGACTAAGAGCAAAGACAGAAATCAAAGGAAAAAGAAGCCCCCAAATTAGAAAGCATAAAGCAAAAACACAAAACTAGAAAAAGTATGTCAGTTATGACAATATATGTAAATGGATTAAATTCTTTAATAAAAGCTAAAATTACTTTTTAAAAGTGACTACTTGAACTATATAGCATGCGGCAAAAGTATGTTTACAGTTGTATGTGAAACAGAGTTTCCTCTTATATTATTTGCCATATGAACAACTATAAATCTACTTTTGCTCCAACCTCTATTGTGCTCAAAAAAGCCACAAAACAGCCCTGGCTGGTATAGCTCAGTGGACTGAGTGTGGGCTGTGAACCAAAGGGTCACTGGTTTGATTCTCAGTCAGGACACATGCCTGGGTTGCAGGCCAGGTCCCCAGTAGGGGGCCCATGAAAGGCAACCACACATTGATGTTTCTCTCCCTCTCTTTCTCCCTCCCTTCCCCTCTGTCTAAAAATAAATAAATAAAATCTTTCAAAAAGAAAAGCCACAAAACAAAATGGCACAGAAATGTTAATAATTAAAATACAGAAATTATATCTGGCGCACTCTCCCTCCCAAAAGCACACCCACACCTTTCTTCACCTTTCTTCCCTCTCGGGCATGCATCTCCTAAGTTTCCCCACAAGACTTGCAACCAGGGAGCAATGGGCAGCAGCAGCTCATCCCAGGCTAACCCCCCGAACTCCCTGGCTAACCCCCTGAACCTGTCTCCAAGGCCCCCTTTTCTCTGACTTTCCAGAGAGCCAGAGCAGCCCCTCCTAGGCTCTCACCTGTGCTTCTTCTATTCTAAGCCTTTCCTTGTTTCACTGTTCCCAGCTTTAATAAATATACTCTCAAAATAAATAAATAAAATATAGAATGTATATCTGATAAATATAAACAAAAAGAAAGATGACAATATCAGTACCAGAACAAGATTTTAAGGCCAAATTTGTTAAACAGCACAAACCATATTTTGCCATGTATAATGCACACTGTTTTGTCCAAATTTTTGAGGGAAAAATAAGAGAGTGCATTATACATGGGTAGTACTGATTCTGTATCTATATAAATGTTTTTAATTCTTTTATTTATACTTATGCATTAAAAGTGTAACTCTAGAAAGCAATAACAGTATCCATATGCAAAATGATACCCTGGAATATGATCATCAGTTTTGTTTCTAAATATAAATAAATAAGTCATTGAATTAAAAAATTAAAACGAAAGATTTTTTTTCCTGAAAGTTTGGGCCAAAAACATGGGTGCACATTATACACAGCAAAATGCAGTACTATATTAGCTAAAACCCATGCTAAAGACATAAAGTTTATAAATAAATATGCTTAAAATATTGAAATCATACAAATTTAACTCTTAGGTTAACAAGGATAAACAGGCAAACACATTTAAACTATAAAACTTACACATACAACTGTATGTCTATAACAAACAAAATTTACAAAATAAATACTACTGAGAATTTGGTATAATTATTAAATAAGCAAGCATTACGTATCCTAAACTTCAGACCCTGCTAATAGGCTCAAGCTTTGCTGCTACTGAAAAAAATTATTACACTATCTCTAAGCATTCTTGAAGAGCAGATATTGTAATTGTAATTTTTTCTAACCACAA
>PVJI01034550.1:0-10381 GCA_004026765.1 Micronycteris hirsuta | reverse complement strand
TACTTCTCTAGAACATGTCCTATAAGATACTCTAACCATCCAAAATCACACAGATGAAAGCAAATGCCTGATGTGCTTAGATTCTGCTGGCTACAACATGTCCAGGGATGGGCTGACAGTCAAAACTAGAGGAAAGATTATTTTCAAATCCTGGCAAGTTCATATGATCTCACCTAGAAGAGGAATCTAATGAACAAAACAGAACCCAGGCATGGAAACATTGAACAGATTGAAAATGACCAGAAGAGAGTAGAGGATAATGGTGGAAAGAAGGGGAAGGGACTAGACAAAGAACATGTATGAGTGACCCACAGACATGGACAACGGCATGGGAATTGACTGTGGGAGCAGGCCCAGGCCATGGGATGGGTGGAGGAGGGCAAAGGGGGAAAAACTGGGACGACTGGAATAGAATAACAATAAAAAATGGTTTTAAAAAAACATTAAAACTCACTAACACATTTCTGCTAGTGGCTTAGGCAGACATGGCTCGCCAACCACATCAAAGCAACAACTAAAATATAGAAACTCCATCACTCAGAGCCATCAGAAATTGGGTTGAATGAAGTCTGACAACTGCAGAATTAAAGAAACATCTATCCAGACTGGTAGGAGAAGAGCAAATGTGGGACAGACCGGTCCCTCATCCATGTGTGGTGGATGAAAATTCGGGAGGGATATCTTGGGAAGGAGGAGTCCCAGCCCCAAACCAGGCCCCCCAGCCCAGGGTTCCAGTGCCAGGAAGAGAAGTCCCCATAACTTCTGGCAGCAAGAATCAGCAGGGATTCAGTCAGTGGAAGAATCTCCTGGAGCCGCAAGCAGTTCCTCTTAAAGAACACACATACATGGACTCACCTACTCAGACACACTCCGTCTGAGCTCCAGCACCAGAATAGCAGCTTGAAAGGCACCAGTGGTGTACGGGGACGAACTGAAGTGCCTGGCATCAAGGTGAGCAGAGGCCACTGTCCCTTTTGCAAACCCTCACCCATAGAAGCAGCACGCTGGTGCCATATCTGAGACTCCATCAACCTGGCTAACACTGTTTGACCTGCCTTGGAGATCCCGAGACTCCACCTTATGCAATTTACAGGCCCACCCAAGCTGCTTTTCCATACAAATGACTGGTCTTGGCTCACACTTCACAACTTCCTAAATTCTCTCAAACAAGCAACAGCTGGCCTCAGTGAGTTCCAGGCCCGACACTAGCAGCAGCCAGCCTAAGTTCACAGCTTGGCTTCACCTGGGAATCTCCAAGCCCAGCACAAGTAGCAGTTATCTCAGATTGCTCTACAGCTCAGGCAGGGTGTCCCTGGGAAAAACACAGGTCAGGGCTGACCTTGGCCTGCACTATCTGGAAATCCCAGGCCAGTGCACACAGTGGAGAGCTACAGACCACATAGGAGCACCACCACCTGCCCCTGCACAGCTGATCCTCCAGGGAGAGTGCAGGTTGGTGGCCTACGGCCACAGCCAATTCTTGCAGCCAACTGGTCTGGGTAAATCCTTCCCATTGATCTTCCAACAGCAACCAAGGCTCAACAGGCCTACAAGAGGAGGGCGTACTCAGCACACATGAAGGGAGCACCTCAAGTATCCAGCTTGGGTGATAGGGGAGGCTGTGCCACTGGGCACTACAGGACACCTACTACTATGTTAGGCCACTACCAAGACAGGGAATTGAAGTAGCTCTACCTAATACATAGAAACGAACACAGGGAGGCTGCCAAAATGAGGAGACAAAGAAACAGGGCCCAAATGAAGAACAGATCAAAACTCCACAAAAAGAGCCAAACAAAATGGAGATAAGCATTCTATCAGATGCAGAGCTCAAAACACTGGTTATAAGGATGCTCAAGGAACTTAGTTAGGACCTTGACAACATAAAAAATATCCACTCAGAAACTAAGGATACACTAATTGAAATAAAGAACCATTTACAGGCAAACAACCGTAGGCTAGATGAAGCCAAGAATCAAATCTATGATTTGGAACATAAGGAAGCAAAAAACAATGAATCAGAACAAGAGAAAAGATTAAATAAGAAATGAGGGCAGTATAAACAGCTTCTGGGACTTCAAGATGTCAAACACTCGCATCATAGGGATGCCAGAAGAAGAGAAAGAGCAAGAAATTGGAAATTTGAATAAAAAATGAAAGAAAACTTCCCTAATTTGGTGAAGGAAATAGACATGCAAGTCCAGGAAGCACAGAGACCCCCAAGCAAGATGGATGAGAAGAGGCCCACTCCAAGACACATCATAATTATAAAACCAAAGGTGAAAGATAATGAGAGAATCTTAAAAACAGCAAGAGAAAAGAAGTTAGTTACCTATAGGGGAATACCCATAAGACTGTCACTGGATTTCTCAAGAGAAACTTTGCAGGCTAGAAGGGGCTGGCAAGAAATATTCAAAGACAGGAAAAGCAGGGACCTACAGCCAAGATTGCTCTACTCAACAAAGCTACCATATAGAATCGAAGGACAAAGAGCTTCCCAGACAAGAAAAAAACTAAAGGAGCTCATCGTCGCCAAACCATTATTATATGCAATGTTAAAGGGACTTAAGAAAAAGATAAAAACTATGAATAGTAAAAAATACAAATCAATAATTGAATCTAAAAAACAGACTAAGCAAACAAGAACAGAGACAAAATTATGGATACAGAGAGCGTTTTGATGGTTGCCTGATGGGAGGGGATGTGGGGGAACTGGTGAAGAGGTGAGGGGATTAATTATAAATAAGTAGTTTTAAAATAGCCAAGGGGGGCCCTGGCTGGTGTGGCTCAGTGATTGAGTGCCAGCCTGCAAATCAAGGGGTCACAGTTTTGATTCCCAGTCTAGGGCACATGCCTGCACTGCAGGCCAGGTCTCCAGTGGGGGGCACATGAGAGGTAACCGCACGTTGATGTTTCTCTCCCTCTCTTTCTCCCTCCCTTCCCCTCTATAAAACGAAATATTTTTTTTAAAATAGTCACAGGGATATAAAGTACAATATGGGAAATGGAGTAGCCAAAGAACTTACGGGCATGACCCATGGACATGAACATGTGGGGGGATTGCCTGAGGGAGTGGGGGGTGCTGGGTGGAGGGGGAATAAAGGGAGAAAAATCAGGACAACTGTAATAGCATAATCAATAAAAATAAAATTTAAAAAAAGATACAGACTTTTTAATGGAGAAAAAACTCATGACAAAAGTGTTAACATTAAAAAAAAAAAAGCCTGGCAAGTTCACAGGAGGCTAACAGAACATGGTATTCTCTACACTAATGATTTACAAACCCTCAGTGAAGAACAAGTGGTTCTGAATCACCCAAGTCTCAGACAGCAAATGGCCACCCCATTCCAGTCACTTGAGCATCATCCCTGGAGCCTGTTATGGCCCTGACTCCTCCGGTGAACTATGGGACAGGCTGCTGAGAAGCAACAGTGGGAAGCTGCTGGGTTCCCAGGCACTGAGCAGCGGCTCCTGGGGCAGGTGGACTGAGGGGTCAGATACTGAAGGCCACAACCCTGAGCCCCTAAGGCCTTCCCACTGTGTAAGCTGGGAGAACTGAAGGCAGAGAGGCAGTATGGCCTCTGGTCCCGGTGGTAAAGGAGCAGCCAGAATTGCCAGCTAGATGTATGAACTCAGGTGGGACAATATCTGGGAAAACTGGCATTTTCTAGCATGCTCGCTTCATCAACAACATTGCAAGTAACAAAAGTTTTGAGCACAGATAAAGCTCACTGATTTAACTTCTGACTGTTCCCCTGGGGTCTTGTTGAAGGCCCCCACAAGCCTTTGCTCCTAGGAATGTGTTCACCCACAGAATGAGGTCAAGTGTTAAAACTCAAGTATTTGGACATATAAAACCACAAACTTACTAGAGCACTTCTTTTTCAATATAACCAATTCATACATAAATGTAACGAAATAAAAGCAAGTCACATTGGAGGCTTTGACACTAGTTTTTGCAGTTATTTAACTTTATTATATGTTAAAATCTGAGAACTGTAAAAACAGTATTTGTATAAACACCTGAGGACTGTTAACTGGACATGGCATCTTCACTCAAACAATTTGAGAGAAGATCAAGTTTAAATTAGAATTTCATCTTATAACACAAAAGGAAAAACATAGGTGAAACCACCCTTTAAATACTTGCATTTTTGTATAAAGTACATTTGGTTTTCTAAAAAATAAAATGTACATTCCTGTCCCTGGTGTATATTTTATTGGCATTTTCAACAAGTGGCTAATACTTTTAGCACAGATTTTCATAGCTTATAAACAGTATTCCAAAGTTATACAAAGTAATAATAAAAAAAACATATAACACCATTTCCCCCTGAAAGTTCTACTTTAAAAGTTAAGCTCAAAATAAGTCAGAATTGATGCATCTTCCAAAATTTAGCTGTATAAATGGCTCAGAACTAAGCAATTAACTAGAAACATTGCATAGGACAGAAAATTTCCCTGTATGGAAACCAATCTATGAATTGTTCCTTATCCCCTGAAGACTAAGCTGAGAGGTACTAGTGACAGCAAATGATGCACATATTTTTTTACCAAATAAAAACGTCTTATATAAATAGCTTATCATTACCTCTGTGGCAGTGTAAAGTGCCATATTAAATTCAAAAAGAACAGATTTACTTCTTTGTACACCTAAAGGTATAGAATAATATATAAATATGGTATAGTATCCATATGAAGAATAAACACAGACAATAAAATATATATCTTTAAAAATTTGGGCACAGTGGTCTTCAAATAGAGATATGAGAAATGAATGCCTACTTACTTTAAGTTTTAAAGTAATAGGTATTTTGTTGAAAAAAATTAACCAGACTCCATCCAAACTACTGTTGTAGTTAATATCTCCTGCATAAAACAACTATTCTGTCTATCCTATAAATGTTTGAAATTTATCAGAAACTGTAAGAACACTTTATGAGAGTTTATGTTTGTTTTTGCCTTAAATATGAACAAATACAACATACAGAGAAATAACAAAAGGAAAATAAGTTATATGGCTATTCCCTTTCTGGAAATTGGTAGAACACAAACAGAACACTGATATTACAGACATAAAATAAATGAGAAAGAGATGATATCTCCAGTTGTATCTTTAAATTCCAAGGAAAATTTCTCATGGAGTTTATTAGAGAACTTGTCAAACCCTGACACTTTTCCCTTTGGGATTTAGCTGTTTTGGTTCTATATATAAACCTTATAATCAAAATCAAAGGTGTTTCTCTGTTTCCTACATGAAGTATACTTGTAAACTGTATGATAAAATAATAAATTGCAAATTAATAAAAAAACATAAAGAAGTGCCAATTTGAATACACTAATACTAACACATTAAATGATCCATAAAGTAGATTGGACTATAATGTAGTTCTGCAGTTCTACATATAACAATCTTTTTAGGAACTGTCTAAAAAACTAAAACCACTAAGAGAATAAAAATACTTTTAGATTAATAAGTTATCAAGACAACTGAGAATTCTGTCTAATCTAAACATTTTTAAAATTGTATTTCCCTTCTTTAAGCTTTTCAATGTAGTAACACAACTTCAGAGCTGGCCCCAACTTCAGCCCCATATACTTCATTATAACATCACTGTGGAGTAGTAGCAGAGCCTTCCCGTCAATTTCCTACAGAGAGAAAAGTTATAATAATTAATAATGCTTTCATATTTTATCCAAAGTTGTTTATATGTAAGAACATATAAAAGACAGCAGCTGTACATTCCCTATGTATATTCTCTGAATACACATTTATTTTCTGAAAATTATTTAAAATATAATTTATATAGTGAAGTATCATTTGATGATTTTTAAATTCACTTCAAATTCTAAGAAAAAGGAAATTTAACCCAGTATCTTTAAAAAATGGTCTAAGCATAAACTACCTAATTTTAAATACAGTACATTGAATAAAATACTACATTATCTATGACAAAGGGTGAAAAACTGTTAAGTGGTAGAAATGGATTTCAGACGGTCATTAATCTTCTTAGAAAGGCTGGGAATATTGAGTACATCAGCATCAATGCAAACTGTAAATTACTAGACAGTGTTGTGTTTATGGTGAAAGCTCATCAGTTGTCTAAAGCTAATTAATTAGATGTTAAAACCAATTATTAATTTTCTTGCAATACTGAAAAGGATACATCAGATATTTGATCACAAATATGATTTATTAGAAAATATTATAAACATATTACTTAAAGGACATAAGGTATCCTCCTAAAATTCTTTATTTCCTTAATTAACCAATTTATGTCACAGAAGCATATTATTTGGTATTCATGAGTTCTTAGTTAAAATAAAGCTGCACTTAATCTTATACAGTTGCTTAATTCATTGGCATTTTAACAAGGAGGACACCCTGTTACAGCCTGTGGTCACCCCCTCCTACTCATGATCCTGGGGCCAAGCAGGGAGTAAGTGGGGAGGAGGATCCTTGTAGCTGTTGTTACAAAAGAGAAGACACCTGAGAGTGAGTGAAGGCTGAATCATCTTCTTTTGAGAACCTGATGACTTGTAGTATTTTAGGTACTCAGGTACCCATTTAAAGCACAGATCCAACCTCTACCCAATTAGATTAAGGATCTAATTTTGAGCAAAGTAACCTTTTCTTGCATAAGGAGAGATCAGTTGATAGGTTCCCCCACCATCCATACCAATCAACATCCAACCGAACATCCTGCACAGAGGTCATTCAAAGGCAGGAAAACCGGATCAAAAGATACATTACATGTTGCCTGAAGAGGTCCGCGAGGGGGCCTGAAATCCTAGGATCTTTATGTTTCATAAACTGTATCACTTCATCCACACACCAGGTCGAAGGGTCCTTAGAGAAGCCTTGTTTCAAGACACCGGGGTCAGGTACAGCTATATAACCTGGAGCTTCAATAGGGGAAAAAAGACAAATCATGCTTGACTTGATCATTATCCTGAAAGAAGATATATTAGGTAGGGAGTGTTGGTCTCATTTCTGGAACCATTTTTTAAGTAGCCCAGCAAGGACCCAGGACTCTAAAATCCAGTAAAAGCTTACATTAAGATGACGAGATGAAATACTCGATGGGTACCCGTGAGTGTCCCATCTGACTGCCCACGAACAACAAAAGCAGCTTCAGAAGTTACCAGAAAGCTTCAAACATCATAAAACAGACTGAACAATGCAAGGTCTCTTTGGCCACAAACAAATACAGCGAAAGATCTGTTACTTGGATTAATTAGGTCAATCTAAGATACCCTATTACTCTAAGTATTTCAGTGAATTTCTCTCAATCTCTCTCCTCTTGGTCTGTGTACATTAGGTTTATTTTACTAGCCAAATACAATGGAAATTCCCCAAATTTAATTTTATAATTGCTTAAATTTATTTACTTTAATCAATGAATTTCAAAAACCTATTATCTTTGAGACCCAAATCAGTTATTTACTGAACCTCTCCCATGTACTCAATATGGACATTTTTAACATCTTTTTTATCTTTAAATTTTTGTCTCTCAAAGCTCAAATGTTTATCTGAATTTTGAAGAAAACAAGTTTATTTTCTGATTAGCTAGGTCAGAAATAACTTTAATATTATATTGAGTACCTCTATCAATTTTAAATAATTGCACAATAATAGGTATTTTGGTTGAAGGTTTATATGTTGAAAAAATACATAACTGAGACATGAAACAACTGAAGTGTTCATACCTGAAAAAGTTTTAGCTGTGATGCTCACTAAGCTGTGTCTAGACAAGTATTAATTTTCTCAACTAGAGCACTCTATAGTGTGTGATAACAGAAGTGAGTTTTGTAATTTGCTAGGAAGATTTATACTGTGTCTCTAACTAAGAACTGTCAATACAAATTTGATCTTTTTTTTTTTTACATGAATTAGCCAAAGGTGTACCTTTTCTTTCCTATTGTCTGGGCTGTCCATTTAAGGGATATTCTGAGTATTTGCCAAGGGAAAGGGCAAAGAAAAACAGAAGATATAAATAAACGGACAATGGTCAATTTGTGTGTATTATAATTTTATTTTTCTTTTTACTATCATAAGTTTGATGTGAAATAAAAACTCTTTACTAAAATATATCTTCCTCTTCCATTTGTCAGAGATAAAAATGTTGGCCATGTCTACGAAGACATGCTACTGGGCTGAATCAACTGAAGTAAAAATGATGATGGTATAGACCATGCCATACCTAAGGCATTCTAATAATTTAGACAGAAAGGTCTTCTTTAACTCAAGAAAGACTCAAGTTAACATAAACTTATTGGCAAGGTGATTCATACCACTAAATTATGTTTTGTGGTATTTCTAGTTTCTGTCATCAGAATCTTGTACAGTTATATCTTTTTTTCCCATTTATAATTTACTAGCTCTTCTAGTGTTTCAGAGTGATAAAGGAGTTTCAATGATCTTACATGGTGAATAGGTCAGTAGGTGGACTTATAACATATTGAACAAATGTCTAGATTGAATTAGACTATTTGCGTAATTTTTCAGACTGTTGGTAATGTGAGATAGTTTTCCAACCAGGTGATCTAGTAGTTCACAGGGAGGATATAGTTATGTCTTTTTTGTTTTTCTTGTCTATTTCTGTTTTGTTTGTTCATTTATTTTGCTTTTTATATTCCACAAGTAAGTGAAATCATGTGGTATTTGTCTTTCTCTGACTTGTTTCACTTAGCATAATACCCTCTAGGTCCATCCATGTTATTACAAATGGTAAGGTCACATTCTTTTTTATGGCTGAGTAATAACCCATTGCATCTGTAAACTTGGATAACATATAACTAGTTTTATAGATTACTAAAGATAAACTATAAGATATGATTTCTGTTATAAAACAGTAATATTACATTAAAAATAAAACAACTGTAAAAGCATCTATTTTAATCTATTATGGAAGAATATTTAATTGGTCCCATATCTTCAAAACAATCAGAGAAGGTTGCAAACATTACATTAGTGTTATTCAAGTAATTACATCAAACCAGTTGTGTAAAAAATAGTCAAAGTCCAGTCATGCTTTTCTCCTGAATGGCTCTGTCTTATATATACTAGGAAATCAGTAATTATTTCCAGAATAAATTAAGTGAAAGTTATTTGCTTTTATCCCTAACAATGTTATTGAATTTCTTTCCTATAATAAAAATCAACAATTTGTTTCATTCAAATAATGGGTCAGGGCAGGAATTTGTATGAGCATCACCAGCAATCAAGGGCAGACTCAGCTTTAAGTAACAGTTCCAGTACCTTAAAGAAAGGAATAGGGACTTCTGCCAAGATGGCAGCGTAGGGGGACACACTGTGCCGCCGCTGACAACCAGAGAGTTTAAACAACGAACTCAATAGCGAAAAATAAACAACCAGAATGGACACAATCGAACTGAAGGGAAGTCCGACACCCAGGAAGTTGGGGAGGACGTACATCCAGGCTGGTAAGTGGGGCAGAACCAAGCGGAGGAGCGGAGTGAGAGGCAGTTTGCCTGGAGGGACACACCCTGTGAGCGCCTAAAACAAAACACGACCCCAAGCAACGGGTGAACCTCTCAGGCTTGCAGCATAACTGGAGAGGCCAGTGGGAACCAGCAGGGCCGAGACTGGCGGAAAAGGCAGTGGGGAACTGGGGAGCGGAGGGTGATAGGGAGCGGCGGTGAACGGCAGACGCCATTGCTCCCTCCCAGGCCCCACCCCCAGAGGAAACGTCACAAAAAAGCGACCCAGGTTGCCAGGCACCGACAAACACCTAAGACTCCGACAAGTGCGCCGAGATAAAAAAGAATGAAAATGGCCAAAATGAAAGATCAGAACAAATTACAACTAACAGACAAAGAGATAGCCAAATTAACAGATGCCCAGTTTAAAACACTGGTAATCAGGATGCTCACAAAACTGGAAGAAAGGTGGACACAAACAGTTGAACAAGTGAAGAATATGATAAAGATAATGGAGGAAGATTTACAGGGAACCAATAGGGAAAAAAAGGAAGCTGGGACTCAAACCAATGGGGTGGACCAGAAGGAAGAAACAAGAATTCAAAAAAATGAGGAGGGACTCAGGAACCTCAGAGACATTTGTAAACGACCCAACATCCGGATCATAGGGCTGCTAGAAGGACAAGAGGAACACCAGGAAATTGAACATATTTTTGAACAGATAATGAATGAGAAATTCCCAAATCTGGCAAAGGAAATAGGCTTCCTGGAAGTCCAAGAAGCTAAGAGAACCCCAAAGAAGTGGGACCCAAAGAGGAACACACCAAGGCACATCATAATTACATTACCCAAGGTCAAGAATAAGGAAAGAATCTTACTAGCAGCAAGAGAAAAAGAGACAGTTACCTACAAAGGAACCCCCATAAGACTGTCAGCG
>PVJI01034549.1:0-10365 GCA_004026765.1 Micronycteris hirsuta | reverse complement strand
GTTCTGAGCACTGGCGCTCGCCCGCCGCCAGGGGGCAGTAGCGTCACGTCTGTTCTGCCAGGGAGACTGGCGGTTGCCCATTTCAGGCATCAGGGCCAGAAAGTGCCTTTTCAGGAGCGGGTGTCACACCGTGTGCCGCAGGGAGCTGTTAGAACGATGAGTTTGTGGTTGAAACGTTAAAGCAGAGAGACACCCCCCCCCCAACACACACACACAGGCCCCCTCCCTGAATGGACCTGTCCCTGCCCCTGGGCCGAGGCCCCTTTGGTTAAGCTGGAAACGCGGGGTGCCTGGTGGGCCTCAGGAACAACCCTTCCAGTCTGCTGCGCCCGGGTGCCCGTGCCTGCCGTTCCAGCCGAGGCTGCTCGGACTTGTTGCAGTTTACGTGGACTAGGATCCGGATTGTCGGCGTAAAGAAACACGAAGAGAACTCACAGGCAGCAAACACTTCGTCTCGGAGACAAGGGGGATTTCCTGAGCTGGCGTCATGCACTGGGTTTACCTTGCGGAAGATGCGTTTTGTGTGCAGGTGGGGAGGTCACCGCCCCTGTGGGGGTGGGGAGTGGGCGGTGTGCTCTGCTGGGAGCCCTGGTCCTTGCGTGGTTCCAGGATTACCTGCTGCTTGGGTCCGTGCAGTGACGGTATTCTGGGCCAGAGCCGGGGTTCTGGTGAATTCCTCTAGATCTCGACTTATTTCCCACAACCCACCTGAGCGGCAGCTCTCGGGTGGTGATGGAGACCCACCCGCTGGGCCTGCAGTCCACACAACTCCCCTGCAGCCCCTAAAAGCAGACCGCCCGTCAGAAGTGTGCACTGGGCTACAGCTCAGGACCTGGCCTGGCGACACCGGCAGACGTGTAGACAGCGATCCAGGGTTGGTTGTCCCCGTATCCCTTTCTAGAGGAGCTGAATCCAAGAGCTCTCTCTCAAACTCCACCAGCGGCTTCACCCGACACAGCAGTCGCAGGGTGGGTTTCACTTTTTAACTCAGTTCTGAGCACAGGAGACTGACACCTGAACCTGGCCTGCTCTGTTTCGTCCGATACTCATTTAGTCCTTGCTGTGTATTGGGAGATACTGTTAATGGACCAGAAAACACTATGTAACCTCTAAATTTAGAGGGTTTTAGTTTCTTAGAGCAAGCTCAGGATACCCACCTGTCCTCAGGACAGTGAGCGGCCTGAGAGTGCGGCATAAGGTGAGCTGGGGTGGACACAGGTAGAGGGGTGCATGTTGGAGGGCTGTGGCTTCCTGCACTTGATGGAGGGGGGAGTCCTGCAGAGGCCCGAGCAAGCAAGCGACGGAGCATTACGTGCGGGTGCGTGGCGTGGAATGCACCGGCACCAGCTGACCGCCTTGAGGGCCGTGGCTGAGCCTCTGCAGTCTGTGACAGAACAGCGGCTGGCACCATAGGCTGTGACAGTGTCTGAGGCAGGTGACACTTCGGAAATGTTCATTTAGTCTTTGCCAAGGACTCCGTTTTCACGTCAGTGAGGTTTCATGTAGGGTTGCCGTGTAATTTTTGTTTCGTTTTCTTTTCCTTCTTTGTTTTCTGTACAGATAGCACAGGGACCTCAGTGGCAGGATTGCCTGCCACTGGTCCATCTTATTTTTATGGCTCTGTCCAAGTGGAGACATTTGAGGGGGTGTGCATATCTTACCCACAGATGCCCACCCTGGATGGACAAATGCCCACCGTAGTTTGGAATTCTGCTCGGTAAAAGGTGGTGCAATGCAGGCAGTGGTCAGGAGGGGGCGCCCCAGAGCCATGCCGGCCTGATTCTGATCCCAATTCTGCCAGCAGCTTGGCTGTGTGACCATGGGCAACTAACTGAACGGCTCTGTGCTTCAATGTCTTCATTTGTAAAACGGGATTGTGAGGATGAAAGAATACCATATAAATAAATGACTAAGAATAACACCAGGGTCACAGTCAGGGTTTAGTTTTTTCTCAAGTTTATTAAGTAAGGTGACAGTGTCCGCGTTGCTCACTGTCATTCTCCCTGTGCCCGGGGCAGCGCCTGCCCCATGGGAGGTGCTTGGTGAGTATCCATGCAGCAACAGGAGCAAAGCACCAACGTGCAAGTGATAGCGTTGCGCGCGTCCATCCCTTAAATATTAAGCCTTATTTTCCTGGAAGTAACTGAGGCACTTCTAGAAGTCGCATGAAGTGTTTTAGGCCAGGAGAGCCTTAGCTTAAAACTCCTGCAGTGACGCATGTGTGTGTGCATGTGTGTGTGGCGTGTATACAGGTACAGACGTGAAGGTAGCCGGCTCAGCTGTTCCTGACACTCACAGCCATGTGGTAGGATGTGTCATACAGGACGACGCACACTCGTGTGGCTTGCAATCACTTGTAAACTCTTGGAGCAAGCCGTGATTCCCACACTGTAGGTTGGGGCTTAAAAGGGTGTTTTAGCGTGAAGTAAGCATTGTTACAAAGTTGAAAACAACTGAAGAAATGAAACACTTTAAAAAAATAAATCTCGGATAATGTAAGAACCCCATAAAATCACGGTCACGTGTGAGAAGACCCAGGCTGCCTAACACGATTCAAATATGTATTGGAATTGAAAAATAAATGCATGTTTGCCGGTGAGTTTTCCCTTCCACCCTCCCTCCCGCTTTCCCTCTCTCCTCCCTCTCTAACCCCCTCCGCTCTCTCATTTTTCTTAGGGTGCCTTTTAGGGCCCACACAACTCTTTTCAGAAGTTCATTGTCCTCTGCTAATCTCCACCTGCTGCACTGGCCATCCGGCCCCTAGCACCTTGGTAGAAGGTGGCTGGTCATCTTTGCCAAAGCTCATCCTGAGGGGCTTGGTCCGCTGTGATCTTCTTACCTCTGCCTGCCGGCTGCTTTCCAGCGACTGCGCCAGGACGGCAGACCACCTTCCCCCATGGGATGCGTGCTGTCTGCCTAGCACCCCCCGCAGCCTGCTGAGCTTCTAATGAAATGCTCGGTCTTCACAAACTTGACCCTGTATGTGCAGCAGCATCACACAGCCATCTGGCCCCGGCAACTGCAGCCTGAGGTGCTCACGGCACAGGGCTGCCCCGTGGGGGTGCAGATTGGCGCGAGGGGCTTCAGCATTGTGTCATCTGGGCTCCTGGTCTGGGGGACCAGCTCCCTGTGCTCTCGGTCCAGGATAACCCCTATCGGGCATTCTGGCCACGGGGCACAGCCATGTCACAGGATGAGGAGCAAAAAGCTCCCCTGAGGCTGTGGGAGGCCCACACTGGGCTGGGAATGAGGTGGGGGTGGCCCAGGGGACTTCCTCTGGGGCACGGCTGGCACTGAGCCCTGTTCGCTGGCTGAGCAGCCACTGGGAGTTACGGCCTCCGCCTGGGCCGCCGCATGGCTGCGGAGTGATTCTCTGTGACAGTAATGCTCGGTGGCAGAAGTAAAGAGGAGCGTTTACTGAAGTTTCCCCGTCCTCTGCTCTCCAGCTGTTTCGTAGAGAAAGCCTCCGTTAAGTTTCACATGTGTGTGCTACACAGTATAACACGTACTAACTGTATGTGATTCCTATATAAACAATGTTGCAAGCAGCATCCGAGCTGCACTGTTTGTGTCAACGTTTATGAGATACGTTTCTGGGAGTGAAATTTCTGAGTCAGAAGGTTTGGTTAATTGTGTGTTTTGACATAGACCGCCGATCTGCTCTCTAAAATGTTTACTCTACTTTGTGTTACCTGCACTGCAGAAGAGTTCCACTCCCCCCACCTTCTCGCTAGTACAGGGGATTGCTTGCGATCGTTGCCAGGATCTTTAATAGTGGAAAAATAGTATCCCTTTGTTTTAATTGGCTTTTCCTTAATTAAGAACAAGGTTATGCTTATTGGTCATTTATTGTTGGTGTTTTTTCCTGTAAATTGTTTATATCTTTTGCTACTTTTCTGGTAAGGTTTTGGTATGTAGTTATATGAACCTGTAAGAGTTTTTAATATACTAAGGAAATCAATACTGTGTCACAGACATTGCAGATACATCCTCCGGTTTGCCATTTGATTTTATGGTGTTTTTTTACCCCGGAAATTTTTCTTTTCATTTGTAGCTCAGATTGAGAAATTTTGCCTGCCTGTCTCTTGGGCTTGTCTCACCCCTGGAGAACTCTTTCTGGCCCAGGATGTAAAGAAGTGTGTTTTCTTCTAGTGCCTGTACTTTTTATTTTGATGTTTGCCTTTCTTCCTTGGAGATTTTGGTGTAAGGAATAAGTTTCATTTCCAGTTTTCTGACTTTGCACGTCCCGTGTGGGCTGCAGTGTTGCTGAGGCACGTTCCTGTCCCTGCAGATCTGGAGTGTCACCTACGAGGTCGAATAGACGTGACTCAGGACTCTTCCGTCCGTCTTCTGTCCGTGTCCAGACCAGGTCCATACGACTTCAATGACCGTGCCTTACATTGTAGCCTCCTTAACAATGAATAAGACCGCTTCTCTCCCTCTCTTTGCCTCTTGCAGAGCTCATTTTCCTGGCCCGTTTCATTTGCTTTTTCTCCTTTGTGAACCTGAAATGCATTCTGTCCCATGCAAACTACCTTCTGCCCCCTAAAAGAAGGAAAACAAACATGCAGCACCTGAGCCTGTTAAGAGTTTGGGGGCGAGACGGCTTTGCGTTCATGCCGAGGGAGAACTGCCGGCTTCGAACATTCTGGTCCTGCGTTGTGTTACTGAGTTAGGCCACCTTTCACGCCACCGGCACAGGCTGGACACTCGCCGAGTGTGGACACAATGTCTTTAGTCTGTCGTTACCCACAGCGCCGTGCCTCGTCCTCTCACCTGCGTGGCACTTCCACGTCACAGAACGGCGGCCCCCGTAGGGGAGGCGTGGCGGTGCCTCCCCACCGGCCGCAGCGGCAGTGTGCGGCCTGCAGATGCGACTCGCCCTTGGGCTTCTCTGGCGGATCCCTTGCTGCTCTGCGCCCGGCCACACACAGCACAGCACGCCCGGCTCTCCTGTGGCTTTCGTGCGGGCGCCGACCTCGCAGCCAGCGCTCCTTTCCCCACCAGGGCGGTCTCAGCGCCCCCCAGGGGCACTTCCCGTGTTTGCACTGCCCGGTGCGGGGGGCCGCCGAGCGTGTGAAATGTGGTTGATGTGGTGGAGGAACCAAACCCTTAATTTTATTTCATTTTCCTTTATTTAAATTGTCACAAGCTATCGAGCACGTAACGGTTCCTTGTGCTACTGAGGAACCGAAGTTTTAGTTTTGAGTTTGTTTTCACTGAAATAGGCATGCATGGCTCGTAGCATGGTTTCCTTCTTCACGCCGTGAAGCGGGGGGCTCGAGGGTGCAAGCTCTCGGGAGGCCCTCGTGGTCGCCCAGCGTGGCCTACAAGGCTGAGATTGGCTCTGATCGCACAGGAGGTGGTGAGGGAAGCGAGATGAGGAGCCCTGTCCCTTGTCTTCCTGTCCCTGCGTCCCTTCTCTTAGTGACGGCCAGAGTCTCTCCGGTGCAGGCCTGTAAGCATCCCGCGCACGTGCCCAGCCCCCTGCCCCCCCCCCCGCGTGGCTCGCCCCAGGGCTGTGCTGTCGCCCGTCCCCGGCTGTGACACCCCCTCTGCAGTGCAGGGCTGTCTGGCAACGGGCAGTGTGTGGGCCTGGCGGGCCCAGCGCCCGGGCTGCCTGTCCAGGGTCTGCTCTGGCCTCTGCCGGGCCCTGGGCTCGTGTCCCGGGGTCCTTAGGACACACCGGTTGTGGGAACCCTGGGCCCTCTGGGCCAAGTGCACTCTCTCCTCCGTTTCCTGAGGTTGCAAAGGCTGGGCTGCCGGCAGGACAGCAGGGTGCTGCTCCCGAGCCCCGTGACTCACTGGGGCCTCCGGAGAACTCGGGCCTGGTGAGCGGGGCGGCGGAGAGTAGGGGGAGGACAGGAGGCAGAAGGCCTGGGCCAGGGCCTCCTGCAAGACGCGGGGCTCGGTCATGTGATGCAGAGAGCACGGCGCTGCTCGCAGGTCACTCTGAATGTCTCCTGCCTCGGCCAGCCCTCCTCCGGGGCCCCTGCGGGGTCTCCTTCACTCTGCCTTCCAGCCGGTCATTCCGAGGAAGCAGGGGTGACCTGTGACCTGCCTCTGAAGAACGTCTCGCTTTTTCTGGCTGAGAGGAAGCCTGACACCCACATGACACCCATCTAATGGTCACTGGTCGGAGCTCAGTGGTTCAGGGTGCCAGGCCACCTGGGGGTCGCCCGGCTCCGCTCGCCCTCCCTGTGCCTCAGTGGGCTCACCTGGGAGCTGGGCTCCTGCCGACAGCCCCCACCAGGCTCCAGCGAAGGTGAGGCCATAGATAGCAAGTGCTAACGGTCCTTCACACTGAGGGGACGGCCTCTCCAGGCCAGCCCACCCCCACCCCTCGGCGAGAGGCTGCAAGGCAGGCCTGGGTGCGTGTGTGTGGGCACCAGTGGCCCTGGGAGCCCCTTTGCTGGCTGATAACATATGCGTCCCAGCTCGGCAGCGGGTAGCTGGCTTGTCTGGCAGCAGGGTCGCAGGCCCCGGGGGGCAGCTCGTCCAGCCCTGGGGGCTCCATTGGAGCTGTTCGGACACCAGCCCACAGGCTGGTCCAGGCAGCATGTCGGCGCTGGGAGCCACCTGTGAAAGTGGTCACACGTCCGAGCCTGTCAACCAGGTGAGAGGTCAGCTCCTCAGCTGGGTGCGGACCTGTGTCCTGGAGCCCCTTCTCCAGCGCAGACTGTGCGGGGACATGAGGGCGCCCCCTGCAGGGCCTTTCTGCAGGTATCGGCCAGGGGAGAGCCTTGGAGAACTTTCCTGGAGCTTAGAAACCCTGTAAGTCTTCCTGCCCGTCCGATGGCCCTCTCTCCCTGCCCCCCAGCACGCCTAGGGGAGCGAGGCGGCTCCGGGACCCGCCCTGCCGTGTGCTGGTGCCACCGAGTGGCTCACGGGTTCGGGTCCGTGTCCGTGTCCGCGGGAGGAAAGGCTTCCACAGTGTTCTGTGCCGGGCACCGCTGTGCACACTCAGAAGTGTGGTCACACTGGACCCTCGCACACACCCTGTGGGAAGATGGTCTCGCCGCCCCGTGTGGTGGGCGGAGTCACTGAGGCATTCGGCGTGGCGGGGCCAGGTTGTGGGGGGAGCAGGATCTGAACTTGAACTCAGCTTTCTGGTCGCAGAGTCCCTGTTCTCCAGCCGCCTCCCACCGCCGCCCTGTGGGGCTGCCTGTTCAGTCTGACGCCAGCATCCCGGAGGGGCGTGCGCACCGTCACAGGAGGGCGCTGAGGCCTGGGGACGTCCTGTGCCGGCCAGCGGCCTGCCTGGAGCTCGGACACCACGTCCGAGGGGCCGCCCACCAGCACTGCCGCCCCAGCCCTGGGCTGTGCCGCACCCCCTGCCCCCGCGCGACCCCTGTCCTGCCACACGCACCCAGCAGACCCGCGCAGGGCGCCTCTCGCTTTCTCCGCCGCGGCTCTAACCGCAGAGTCGTTCCGGCCCCCTGCGGGCTCGCCAGCTGCGTGTCCTCGCGCCTGCGTTCACGCCTTTGCCTGTTCCACGCACTTTCCGACTCAAAGGTCAGGGCAGAAACTCCTCTAATGTCATCGGTGCGCACGGGACGTTCTGTCCCTCTGACGTCATCAGTGCGCACGGGACATTCTGTCCCTCTGACGTCATCAGTGCGCACGGGACATTCTGTCCCTCTTCCGTTTTGCAGCAGCTCTGAGGGGACAACTTGCCCCAGCGTGGAAGGCGAGGGTGAGGGTGCGGGCCGTCCCGTCCCTCCCAGCCCTGCAGCAGCACACACGCGTGTGCAGGCCGGCAGCCTGTCCCTCCACGCTCACAGGGCTCCGTCACCACGCCTCCGGCCTGCACGCCCTGTCCCCCGGCCTGGCCGCGGTGCACGGGCCTCCCGGGAGTGTCCGTCGAGGGAAGGACAGAGGACCGTGGGCCGCTACGTGTGTTTGCTGGGAAGAGCCAGGGAGCCAGAAACGGGCCCAGAACTGCCGTGGAGAGAACCCCGGGCAGTTCCCTCTCATTTTCCCCGACTTTTCTCATTTCCTGTTCCCTAGATCTGTTTCCTGTTCTGAAACCTGTCACGTCCTTTCTCCACCTGTGAGCTGGCTCAGCGGCCAGGGGCCCCGGCAGCGCCCCCCCACACCTCCCTCCCCCTGCCCTGCATAGCTTACTGAGGCCTGGGGCCTCCCTCCCTCGGGGCCTTTGGAGCCACCTGTGGAGCAGGGGCCGTTGTTCCAGCCCAGGCTGCCCCTGTCCCCGCCCTTGCTGAGGGACAGGCCGGGCTCAGGGCTCACACAGGACAAGGGCTCGTCGCTTTCCGAGGAGATGAGAAGACGCAGACGTGCCCCTCGGTTCGCACCCCTGCGTGACCCCCCTGAAAGGGGGCTGGGAGCCAGGGCGGCACCTGGCCCCCGTCTGAAGCCCAGCCTAATAATACAGCAACCCAGCCAGGTCCCAGCCCGCGGGGAGGCGGCCAGGTCGGCGCTGGGCAGGCTTTGCCTGCGGTGGAACGGCTCAGGATCTGTCTGGCAGTCCGGGCACCCCGTCGGCACAGGGCTGTGGGGTGAGGGCTCGTTACATTGTGTCCAAACACGTTAACTTGCCAACGCCCATGCCTTTCTGACCTGCAAATGCTGGCTCTCCATCATCATGTCTCCGTCTGTGATGAGGCTTCTTTCTCCTAGGAGACCAGCTCAGAAGGAGCATCTCCATAATTACAGCGAGATCCAGACCGTTCTGTGAAGTGCGAGTTCATGTAAACTGGGGTCTGGCCGTGCCGTGACGCCGGGTCAGATGATGAGCTCACCCCCGAGCGGGGGTCTGCCAGCGTCTGCTTGCGCTGCCTACGCTCCCTTATTTCAAGGAAGGTAAAAACGCAGCTGAAAGGCAGAAAAAGGTCTGCGCAGTGTGTGGAGAAGGTGCTGTGACTGATCGAACGTGTCAAAGTAGTTTGCAGAGTTTCTTGGCACTACTGACATTTTGGCCGAGTAGTTCTTTGCTGTGGGGCTGCCTTGTGCATTGAAGATGAGGCACCCCTGCCTCTCCCCACTAGAAACCAATAGTGGGAGACAGTCAACATGCTCAAATTATCCAAGTCAATAAAGTTATTGGTGAAAATGAGAAATGTGTCTTATTTTACAGGAAAAAACTAAACAGACTTTTTGGCCAGCCCAGTACATAGGAGTATCTGGGCAGGGACTGGACGGCTTCAGCCAAGAAATGCTTCTTCCTGGAATCAGAAACGCAAGGAACAGGCGGTTGGGTTCTGTTCTCATTCTAACTCTACAGAAATCAATGTGGGTTCTGGTCACTCGTTCTGTTCTGAAAGACCGTGAGCCCTGGGAGGGTGACAGGCCCTCCGGTGGCCCCGGAAAGGTGGCTGGCTCGGGCTGGTGGGCGTAAGGGGCAGACTTCTACTGCGTTGACGTGCCGTTTAGTCCCGGTGCCGGGAAATGGCACCGCCCCACACCTGAGTCCCCTCCCAACCAGTGTCCTGTCCCAGAAAATGGCAGCCCATGTCCTGACCCCCGGGTTTTATCAAATCCTTTGTCAGCCCGTCAGTCCGAGGGCATCCCAGCCAGGGCGTGGGCGTGACCTTGGTCACCGTCTTCCTGAAATGTCGCAGCCAGCGCTGCTGCCGCCGGTGTGGGCGCAGCTGGAGAGCCTCGTACACAGGGGACCCTCCTGGTGTGCAGTGGCTGGCAGGTCCTCTGATGCCCCACCCCCAGCAGAACTCCCCCCCGCCAGAAGGGAAGCTTGGATGAATTTGAATAGTGTTCCTGAGTTTTCTGGCTCCCCATCATTTTTTTTTTCCGTCTCCCTAACCCAAACCGGGAGCTTTGGTAAAGACGGTGGGACCTGAGGCTCTGGCAGGTGTCAGGGCTGCGAACTCATCGCCTTTGGTGGCACTTTCACAGCTCGAGTCCCCCCGGCCCCCGTGTGTGGGGGATGGGGAGGTGATGGTTTGTCCTTTGGACTCTCATAAATTAATGGCAGTTTTGGCATCGGCCTGACAGTCTTTAAGTTTCAGCTCGTGAGGATCTCAAACCCTTCAGATAGCTCATTAACCAACTCGGAATTTGGTGGCAGAAATGTAACAACTTCAGCTCTGTTTGGTCTTAAAGTAGCCTTGTTTGAGCTCAGCTCTCACGCCACGTCGTTCATGCCCAGGGTTTCCCTGTCCCCGGAGCTCGGGCATCCCGGCGGTGGCCAGCGCCCTCTGCTGCCTGGCGGTGCGAGTCCTGCCCCCCTCCCCGGGCCTTCAGACCCCCTCTGACCCCTCCTGGAATGGTGTCACCCAGAAAGCTGTGGCCAGCTCCCTCACTGCCTTCAGGTCTCAGCTCAAATGTCACCGTCTCGGGGAGAGTGTCCCTGGCCATCCCGGGTCAGTTGCACCGCTGTGCCCTGCC
>PVJI01034548.1:0-10384 GCA_004026765.1 Micronycteris hirsuta | reverse complement strand
ATATAACTCCCTTTAACATTTCATACAATAAAGGCTGGGTGGTGATGAACCTCTTGAACTTGACCTTATCTGAGAAGCACTGTATCTGCCCTTCCATTCTAAATGAAATCTTTGCTGGACAGAGTATTCTTGGATGTAGGTCCTTGCCTTTCATGACTTGGAATACTTCTCTGCAGCCCCTTCTTGCCTGTAAGGTCTCTTTTCAGAAATCAGCTGACAGTCTTATGGGAATTTCTTTGTAGGTAACTGTCTCCTTTTCTCTTGCTGCTTCTAGGATCCTTTCCTTATTTTTGATCTTGGGTAATGTAATTATGATGTGTCTTGGTGTGTTCCTCTTTGGGTCCAACCTCTTTGGGACTCTCTGAGCTTCCTGGACTTTCCAAAAGTCTATTTCCTTCACCAGCTTTGGGAAATTCTCCATCATTATGTGTTCAAACAAGTTTTCAATTCCTTGGATTTCTTCTTCTCCTTCTGGCAGCCCTATGATCCATATGTTGGGCCGTTTACAGATGTCCTGGAAGTTTCTGAGCCCCTCCTCCATTTTTTGAATTCTTGTTTCTTCATTCTTTTCTGGTTGGATGTTTTTTTCTTTCTGCTGGTCCACTCTGTTGATTTGAGTCCCAGTCTCCTTCTTATCCCTATTAGTTCTCTGCAGATCTCTCCTCACTTGTTCAAGCAATTTTGATAATTTTTCGTCGAATTCTGTGAGCATCCTGATTACTAGGGTTTTAAACTGTGCATCTGATAGGTTGGCTGTCTCTTGGTCATTTAGTTCTGGAGCTTTGATCTGTTCCTTTCTTTGGGCCATTTTTTTTCCTTCGGTGTGCCTGTTACTGTAAGGAGGGCGGAGCCTTGGGGTTCACCTGGGCAGGGAAACTCACGGTAGTTGTGCTGTGACGAAGCCTGTGGGGGCAGGACCTGAGAGCACAATGGCACCTGTTCCACTCTCCGCACCCACACCACCCCCTGCAAGCAATTCGAGCCCCTCTGCGCTGGTTCCGGGAGTCGCTCTGGGGTCGGTGGACGGGCTGCACAGCTTCAATCCCCCATGGGTCTCCCCAACAAACTCTCCTGTGAGGACGGTAGTTCCTCCCGTCGTGGACTCTGCCCCCATAGGTGCTCTCAATCTGTGCCGATGGGTTGCACACTCCTTTCTCTCCTGGTCCATCTGCACACGAATGCGGACCTTCCCGGTCCACCAGTCTCGGCCCCGCTGGGTCCGGATGAGCTGGGCACTGGCCGTGTTTCGGTCAGGTACTCCCTTCTCGGTGTGCTGCAGCCCCACAGGAACCACCCCTCCAACCGCGGTCCTGCCGTCTGCTCACCAGCTCGCCACGGTGTCACCGAGCGCTCTCCTTCCGCCCTGCTCCTCCCGGCTCACCAGACTGGATAAATGTATCTTCTTTAATTCCTTGGTTGTCGCACTTCCTCTCAATTCGATTTTCTGTCAGATCTGGCTGTTTTTGGTTGGGTAAATTTCTGGGTTTCTCCTTGTTTGGTTGTGTGAGGAGGCACAGCACATTCACCTATGCCACCATCTTGCCGGAAGTCACTTTTTCCCCTTTTTATAGTAAGTGTTTTAGCTTGCTAGGGCTGCCTAAGCAAAGTACTACAGACTAAGTGGTTTAAACAGCAGAAGTTTATTTTCTCACAGTTCTACAAGCTAACGTCTGAGATCAAGATGTCAACAAGGTTGGTTTCTTCTGAGGCCTCTTTCCTTGTCTTGTAAATGACCATCTTCTTCTATTTTCATGTGGTCTTCTCTCTACACGTCTGTGTCCTTATGCAGACATGGGTCATATCGGATTAAGGCTCACCCTAACAACTTCATTTTAACTTAATTATCTCTTAAAAGACTCTATTTCAAAATACAGAGACATTCCGAGGTACTGGGGGTCAGGACTTCAGCATATGAGTGTCAGGTAACACAATCCAGCCCATAACAATAATCATCCTAGAAAATTGAAACGATTGGCAAATATGAGGGAAAAAATCAACCATATCCTTACATCCCCAAAACTACCATCATTTTTGTTTGTACTTCCCTCCTTACATTTTTCACCTATATTTTATGTAGTTATACTCACACTATTTATAAATATTTTATCCTATTTTTCTTACTTAAATTTGTAAACATATTTTACATTTATAGCTCTAATTTCTAGATTTATCACAATTTATTTCATCATTTTTATATTATTTCTTACATGCTTGTTTACACGTATTGGTTACATATTTCCTTTATAAGTAGTGCTGTATTAATCTCTAATATATATTAAGATTTTTCTGAGTTTAGCATTTTTAAGGTAGATTTTAAAAATAAAATTATAGGGTGAAAGGTCAAGATAGCCCTGTGTTTAAACTTTAAATAGTTCTTTAATTTATGAGTGAAACTGATATTGATAAAGTCCAAAAACTGTACTTTATAGAACAATTAAAGAGTAAAGTACTTTGTCAGGAAATGATGTGACCATTGTCATTATCTTCGACTTGGCTTGATATAGCAGAAATTCTAAGTGTTTTTGCAGCTACAGTCTACCTCGAACATTATCCCAAGCTGGTTTCCCAGGTACAGCACAGTGGCCG
Source organism: Micronycteris hirsuta (assembly GCA_004026765.1). Classification (NCBI taxonomy): domain Eukaryota; kingdom Metazoa; phylum Chordata; class Mammalia; order Chiroptera; family Phyllostomidae; genus Micronycteris; species Micronycteris hirsuta. The sequence goes on along the minus strand of PVJI01034548.1, from coordinate 7,798 downwards.
AACAATCACATACTCACCAAGCATCCCCCCACCAACACCTTCCAGTCCCCTCCTGGTCCTGCACAGTCACTGTAACATTAGTGACTGTGTTCCCTATGCTGTGCTTTGCAACCCCATGACTGTTTTGTAACTACAAATATGTACTTCTAAATCCCCTCACTGGTTTCATCTAGTACCCCCAAACCCCACTCCCCTCTGGCATCCACCAGTCCACTCTCTGTGTCTAAGGTCAAGATACTCTTAAGTAGGGCACAAAGCTTTGGTTAGGCAAGATGAATGAGTTCTGGTGTTGTAGTGCACAGCACGGTGATAATAGTTAACAATATTTCATTGAATAGTTGAAACTTTCTGAAAAGGATGGGTGTTACATCTTCTCAACACACACATACACAACACACACACACACATGCCCTAGTAACTATGTAGAAGTGATGGATAAGTTACTTAGCTTGATTGTGGTAATACATATAACATCAAGGCATAGTCCTTACATATATCAAAGGTTTTTGCATGTCAAAGATATCTCAATAAAGTTACCAAAAAAATAAAATATAATCATCTACAAGAAAAAAAGAGGCGTCGATATTTTTTTAATTACTTTATTGTTGTTCAATTACAGTTGTCTGCATCCTCTCCCCTCCCTTCCCCCCACCCCCTCCAAACTCACCTCCCTCCCCTGCCTCCACCCTCCCCCTTGGTTCTGTCCATGTGTCCTTTATAGTGGTTCCTGAAAACCCTTCTCCCCATTGTACCCTCCCCCCTCCCCTCTGGCTATTGTTAGATTGTTCTTAATTTCAATGTCTCTGGTTATGTTTTTCTTGCTTTTTTCTTTTGTTGATTATGTTCCAGTTGAAGGTAAGATCATATGGTATTTGTCCCTCACTTCCTGGCTTATTTCACTTAGCATAATGCTCTCCAGTTCCATCCATGCTGTTGCAAAGGGTATAAGCTGCTTCTTTCTTTCTATTGCGTAGAATTCCATTGTGTAAATGCACCATAGTTTCTTGACCCACTCATTTGTAGATGGGCACTTAGGCTGTTTCCAGCACTTGGCTATTGTAAATTGTGCTGCTATGAACATTGAGGTGAGTAGGTTCTTTTGGATTGGTGTTTCAGGGCTCTTAGGGTATAATCCCAGTAGTGGAATTGCTGGGTCAAAAGGCAGTTCCATTTTTAGTTTTCTGAGGAAATTCCATACTGTTTTCCACAGTGGCTTCACCAGTCTGCATTCCCACCAACAGTGCAGTAGGGTTCCCTTTTCTCTGCATCATCTCCAACACCTATCTGTTGCTTTGTTGATGACGGCCATTCTGACCGGTGTGAGGTGGTATCTCATTGTGGTTTTAATTTGCATCTCTCTGATGGCTAATGATGTTGAGCATCTTTTCATATGTCTCTGGACCCTCTGTAAGGCATTGATATTAATGAATTACCCATTTGCTGCCCTTTCTACAGTGCTGTGTGTTCTTGATAAACAAAAAAGCTATTATGGACTTAGAATTATATTTCATTATTTCTATTAACAAAAAAACTTTTTATAACTGAGGAGAAAAAATACTGCATTATATGTTTATTAATTTGTTCAATTTTCCTCTATGTCCTTTGCATGAATCTCTGGGTGTGAGTATGGTGTGTGGGAGGGCAGGCATAGTAGGAGAGGATGGATGTCTTCATGTTTCCCTTTAAAATTTGATTAAGCATTGTATGTATTAAAAATGTTTACTTTTGTCATTTTTGCTTTAAGCATTTAAGACCCAATGAGATGCAAAAACTGGGCTAGGTACAAAAAAGGGATACAGAGATGTAAAGTTCTAGACTGAGTCGTCTAGGAACTTCCTGTCTATATACCATACCTCGTGATATTTGTGGTTCCCTTCATCTCTACCATGCTAATTTTGTATTCCTTCCCCATTGTAAATGATTATACAGCACTTAAATATTGGCTTAAATTCTTCCAGAAAAATCAGCAGCATCTTTGGTTTTATAAATTTGCCCTTGTGGATAGTGATACAAAGACAACAGCTTTGTTAATTTGAAATTATAATACAAGAACCTAATTTAGTGAAATATTATGTGACCACAAGCAAAAAAGGCAAAGGGCTGTGGCTCAGGTCTAGTCCAGGCCTGCTCTTCATGTGTCACATGGCTGTGGATCAATCCTTCGGGCCACATTTCTCATACATGAAACACAGGTGCACACAAGGTGATCTCTAAGGATTACAATTCTAGTCTTCAAGGAAAATCATCCTGGTCAACTTAGAATGTTATATAAAAGCTTTTGTCCGTATTTTTATTATTTGTGGAATATGTATTTGTGAAGACATAATTACAATACATTATAACTCTCACGGATTTCTTAGGTTATTAAATGCAAGGCAGCTGTGTTATGGGAGCCGAATAAACCCCTTTCCATTGAGGAAATAGAAGTTGCCCCACCAAAGGCTAAAGAAGTTCGTATTAAGGTAATGAGCCTTAGATTACATAAGCCTAAAGCGTTATCACACCTCTATTGAGTATATCAGTGTTGTGAGGTTGGATTCTTAAATAAGAAGGTTTCTCAAATTTTGTATATTAATTCTCTTACTGGATCTTGCTTATTGTTTAAATTGGCAATTAGTCATTAAAAACAATGGTACCAATAAGCTCTATTAAAACTTTTATTTGTTGAATTTGTATTGTCGTGATTCTGATTTGAAAAAATTGTGACTTGAGATTGGTTATTGAGATTACTTTTCCGAAAGAATGAGAAACTCGTTTGTGCCTGGAGAAATGACTGCTTCCTGGAGTGCTTGCCTGGGTCCTTTGGGTACAGCCTAACCACTGGTTTGGTTTCCAGCTTGTTGAATAGGTGTTGCTGCCAGTCCTTCTTTGTCCATCTCCTGTTACCTGTGCACTGTAGTTAACAGATTTTGCTCTGCACTTATGTTTGTGCACGCCATTCCCTCTACCTTTCATTAAGAGAGTTTTAGGAGGGCCTGGCTATAAAAAATCTACTAATGTGCTGGCCACATAGTAACATCTGCACCCCTCACAAGAGCACTGATATATTATAGACAGGCACTGAGATTCAAAGTAGGGCCAGAGGCAGCGACATTGTAAATCCCTTGATGAGAAGGATCATGAATGATGGTTGGTATTAGGCTCAGAGACTTCTGTAAGTCAACACTATTATATTAGGCAATCACAATGAATAAACAATTATAATTTTTTCAAGAGTGAGTTAAATATCTTCCCAGCTGTGAAGTGACCAATGTGCTGGCTAATGCAATGTTCTTGTTTTTGAGCACAGATTTTGGCCACAGGAATCTGCCGCACAGATGACCATGTGATTAAAGGAGTAATGGTGGCTAAGGTTCCCGTGATCGTGGGACACGAAGCAGCTGGGGTTGTGGAGAGCATTGGAGACGGAGTGACTACCGTGAAACCAGGTGTGCACATGTCAAGAAGTCTAAGATAAGTAGAGTCTGTTTATCCCATCAAAGGGAACAGCACAACTGGGGATTATTAGAGAGAGCCTTAACTCAGTTCAGGAAAATAAAAGGATACAAGGAGAATGAATGTATGATACAGAATGAAGTTTAATTTGGCAGTCTCAGTCTTTAGCAAGAAAACCTTATGATGCTTATAAACTTTAAAATACTTGCATGTGGCATGGACTAATTCACATTTCTTTATTTCATATTTTAATGTTAAAAACCAACATCTTATATCATGATGGTTTCCCTCTAGGTGATAAAGTCATCCCCCTCTTTCTGCCTCAGTGTAGAGAATGCAATGCTTGCCGCAACCCAGATGGAAATCTTTGCATTAAGGCTGAGTAGGTTTCGGTCATTTTTATTCTAATGACGTTTAAATTGTTCCTGTGATAATTTTTTAATTTAATTAATGGCATGTGTATTTGATGTATCAAATAGCATTACTGGTCGTGGAGTGCTGGATGATGGCACTAGCAGATTTACATGCAAGGGCAAAACAGTGTACCACTTCGCTAACACCAGTACGTTTACTGAGTACACGGTGGTGGATGAATTTGCCGTTGCTAGGATTGATGACGCGGCTCCTCTTGAGAAAGTCTGTTTAATTGGATGTGGGTTTTCCACGGGATATGGAGCTGCTATTAAAACTGGCAAGGTAAGAAAGTGGATGGGCTAGTTTCTTCCTTTTTTAAAATGATTTTTGGAATCCTAAAGATTTTTGAAAACACTTAATATTCAGGCTGTTTCTATACAATGTCAAACCAACTGAAGATAAAATTAAAAATCCAGATTAGATATTTTACTTCTAAATAAGTGAAAATAAGATTTCTATATTTAATTTTGTTCCTCTACATTTCTTTCAGGTTTATTTCTAAATTTTAAAATTTAGATTCTGAAACTCATCTTTTTTTTTTACACAAAATAAGTATCAATGTTGGCTTGTTAGTTTGCTAGGGCTGTCACAGTGAAGTTCCACAGACTGAGTGGCCTACACAGAAACGTATTGTCTCATATTCTGGAGACTGGAATCAAAGTGATGGCAGGATTGGTGTTTCTGAGGGCTGTGAGTGAAGGGTGTGTTCCAGGCAGCTCTCCACATCATGTTTCAGCTCTGTCAGTCTTTGTGTCTAATTTTCCCCTTTTAGAAGGACAGAAATCGTATTGGATTAGGGCCCACCCTAATGAGCTTATTTTGACTTGATTACTTCTGCAAAGACCCTGTGTCCAAATAAGATCACATTCTGAGGTACTGGGGTTGACTTCAATATATAATTTGCAAGGAACACAATTCAATCCATAGTAGCTGGTATATAATATGAACATATGAATGAAGGTTTTTGTCTTTTAGAATGACTCAGCAAGATAAAATCCCAGTTTATTATCTTTTTTGTATACAAATGAGTTTTTAAGAATGGATATTTGAACTCAATTTATGTTACTCTTAATAAGTCCCAGAAGAAAGTAGAATAATGTGTAATTTATAGTATAACAGTCATTCCCTCAAGCAATCCAGGCAACTCCCTTACTGTGGTGTTCTCATCAACTCCAAAGTCTTTAGAAAAACTATACTTGTTAATTGATTCCAAATAACTCAAACTCTCTCCAAATTCTTTTATCCAGCTCCCTATCTGACACCTCCATGTGGATGTCTCACAAGCATTTCAAACTCAATAGATATAAAACTGAATTCTTAACTTTCTTATTCCCTGCCCCTCAAACATATATTGCCCATTCCAATTTTCTTCATTATTTGTCTTTTCTCTCTGCCACCTTAGATAAAATCCAAGAGCAAATCCTATTAACTTTATGTACAAGGTATATTTTAAATATCTCCATTTTCTTCAATGTATTATCATAATTATATCTTGACTGGACACATGCCATGGCCTCCCTTCTGTTGCCCTCATTACTCTTCTTGACCATCTCCAATAATTTCCATTTATAAGCCAATGTAATTTCATAAAACATAAACTGGACCACGTTAATTTTTCCCCCAAATCCTTCAGTACTTTTCATACTTGGAACAATCTCATCTCACACCACATTTGCTTGTTTCAACGTCTGCAAGCCTGCTGAGCTGCTTCTGCAAGAAGGCATCTGCACATGCTGTTCTGATTGTCTGAACATCTCTTGAGCCCTCCTGTGGTTGGTTCCTTAACATCACTCTCAGTTTAAAGTCACCTGTTTGCTCAGAGAAGTTCTTGTTTTTCTGTCTATTCCATCTAAGCAGAAACTTCTTCCCATTATTCAAGAGAATGTTGCTTCATGAATAGGGTGCGTCCCAAATATCAAAGTCTCATTATGTCTTTAGTTTTACTTATGAGATGATAAACTCCAGGGAAGTAGTTTTTCCCAGACATGGATTCAAGACAGGCCTGAGGTCTATGAATGTATAACACTTCCATGCATGCACATATCAGTGGGATATTTCAGTTCCCACTTGCTTCTACATTTCTTTGGAAAATCTTGGAGATGGAACATTTCTTCACAAGGGTCTCCTTGAAGTTTTCCTTAAGAATTTTTCTTAAAAATTTTCTAAAGAATTTCCTACAAAGATAGAGGTGAAAGAAGAGACATTGGATATAGTTTTACATTAGTACTTATAACCTTTTTTATAGTATTTGGTATATTAATTCCACATTATGACTTGAGTAATATACTATTAACCCATACATTCTTTACTTTTAGGTGTATTTTTTTTCTTAGAAGCTATATCTTAAGGCACATCAATTAAGGGGACATACATTGTTGCCTTTGCCTATTTGAAAATAGGTCAAATTTATGTAAGTTTAATATGAGGGTGTGTTGGGAGTCTTCCAACCCCTCCTTTAGTTCAATGATGCACAAGAAGAATTTATATAACTCAGAAGTTATTATATGTATAGTTTCAGGTTATTACAGAGGAAGGATACAGGTTGAAACCAGCAAAGAAAAAGGTATACAGGGCAGAATCCACTAAAGACCAAGTGCAAGCTTGTAGTTGTCTTCTCCCCGCAGTATCCCAAGGACAGAGATTAACTCTCCCAGGAGCAATGTGTGACAACACACATTTGTCAGCCAGGGAAGTCACTCAAGTCTTGGTGTCAGGGTTTCTTTTGGGGGACGCAAGCATGCAGCACTCCCATGACTGACCTCAACTGCTCAGACCCCACCACCACCAGAGGTCGAGCTGATGGCTGAAAGCCCCAGGCTTTCATTAACCATAAACCACACTGTTTGTATAAACTGCCTGGCACAGCACAGGTCTCAGGCTCACAAAGACACTCGCATCAGGCAGGATGTTCCAAAGAGTCCAAAGTTATCTCCCAGGAGCCAATCAGAGCCAGTCCCGAAGACCTCTGGAACGGTGACACACAGACCGTTATTAAAGAACACGAAGGGGAGCAGAGCAGGGGAGAAAAGCAATAGCAAAAAGCAGAAACTTACTATACTTTAAATTAAAAATATTTTAAATAACCTATATTTAACACTTTTATTTTAAACTATTGTTTTCTTCCATAGTAATCATGTGATAATTTACTATGGATGTTAATCTTCAGTTCCCATTCTTTAGAAGAGGAAAGTTGGAAAAGGGAGAGAAGCTGGTTTGTTGTTGCTGTTGGGATTTTGCGGGGGGGGGGGGGGGCGGGGCAGGGGGGTTGAGGGAACAATCTAAAGTTACCAGACACTGGGCCCATGATCTCCTTAAAGTTTCAGAGGCAGGTGACGAGGAAGTCAAGAATGAAGGACCTAGGGAGAAGTGTTTAGTGCTACAATTCCTTAATGATCAAAAAGATCATACTCCAGGGCTACCAGAGTCTAAGCCTTATTAGAGATTTAATAAGGAAGGCTGAATGAGTTCCCAGCAAACAAATCTGAATCATAAATTTCTGTACCTAAAACTAGAACCTGAAATTCAACCACCAACAATAGATTCCATCTTGAATCTAGACAAATAAGTTAGCAGATAAACTGGAAGAAAAGGCTGAGAATATCTGTTTTAGTTTCTGGTGTAAAACTGTAAAATGTTGACCATTGAGGAATCCAACCATAAAGTTTGTTGAATGGATGAATAAATGACTGAATGATACTTGAGAGAATAACTGCACTGATTTCCAAGCTCCAGCTTCAGGAATGAAATTGAAGGATTAGGATGCTATAGCTGAAATTGAAACTCATGGAGAGTGAGTACAACATCCCTGTAGTTCTCTATAAATCTCTGCTTATAGGTGCAAACATTTCAAAATACATGTGTACATATACACACACAAGCTACTTCTTCAGGTAATATCTGCAAGAGAAGATAATGCCAAACAACCAGGAGTTCTAAAAAAAAAAAAAAA
>PVJI01034547.1:0-10384 GCA_004026765.1 Micronycteris hirsuta | reverse complement strand
TTTCCTTATCTTTGACCTTGGGTAATGTAATTATGATGTGTCTTGGTGTGTTCCTCTTTGGATCCAACTTCTTTGGGACTCTCTGAGCTTCCTGGACTTCCCAAAAGTCTATTTCCTTCACCAGCTTCGGGAAATTCTCCATCATTATGTGTTCAAATATTTTTTCAATTCCTTGGATTTCTTCTTCTCCTTCTGGCAGTCCAATGATCCGTATGTTTGGACGTTTACAGATGTCGTGGAGGTTTCTGAGCCCCTCCTCCATTTTTTGAATTCTTTTTGCTTCATTCTTTTCTGGTTGGATGTTTTTTTCTTTCTGCTGGTCCACTCCGTTGATTTGAGTCCCAGTTTCCTTATCTCTATTGGTTCCCTGCAGGTCTCTCCTCATTTGTTCAAGCAAGTTCGTTAATTTTTTGTCGAATTCTGAAAGCATCCTTATTACAAGGGATTTGAACTGTGCATCTGATAGGTTGGCTATCTCTTGATCGGTTAGTTCTGGGGTTTTGATTTGTCCCTTTCTTTGGGCCATTTTTTTTCCCTTGGTGATCCTGTTACTGTAAGGAGGGCGGAGTCTTGGGGATCCCCTGTGCAGGGAAGTTCCCGGTAGTTGTGCTGGGACGTAGCCTCTGGGGGCGGGACCTGAGCGCACAATGGCGCCTTCTCTGCTCTCTGCACCCACACCGCCTCCTGCAAGCACTTCGGGCCCCTCTGCGCTGGCTCCGGGGGTCGCTCCGGGGTCGGTGGATGGGCTGCACAGCTCCAATCCCCAGAGGGTCTCCCCAGCGAACTTTCCTGTGAGGCCAGGAGTTCCTCCGGTCGCGGACTCCACCCCCTCACTTGCTTTCAATCTGAGCCGTTGGGTTGCGCCCTGCTTTCTTTCCGGGTTTCTCTGCACATGAATGCAGACCTGCCGAGTCCACCGGTCTCTCGGCCCTGCTGGGTCCGGATGAGCCGGGCGCAGACTGAGCTTCAGTCGGGCCCCGTCTGGGTGTGCTGCAGCCCCACAGGGACCGCCCCTCCAACCGCGGACCTGCCGTCTGCTCACCTGCTCGCTGCGGAATCCCCGAGCGCTCTCCCTTCGCTCTGCACCTTCTGGCTCACCAAACTAGATGAATGTATCTTCTTTAATTCCTTGGTTGTCAGACTTCCTCTCAATATGATTTTCTGTCAGATCTGGCTGTGTTTGGATGTGTAGATTTCTGATTTTTTCCCTTGTTTGGTTGTGCGAGGTGGTACGGTGCATTCACCTATGCCGCCATCTTAGGAAGTCCCTAATCTTGGGTAATGTCATTTTGATGTGCCTTGGTGAGTTCGTCTTTGGGTCCATCTTCTTTGGGACTCTCTGAGCTTCCTGGACTTCCTGGAAGTCTATTTCCTTCACTAGCTTGGGGAAGTTCTCTTTCATTATTTGTTCAAATAAGTTTTCAATCCCGTGGTCTTCCTCTTCTCCTTCTGGCACCCCTATGATTCAGATGTTGGGACGTTTAGAGATGTCCTGGAGGTTCCTAAGTCTCTCCTCATTTTTTTGAATTCTTATTTCTTCATTCTTTTCTGGTTGGATGTTTTTTTTTCTTCTTGTCCACTCTGTTGATTCGAGTCCCCGTTTCCTTCCCATCACTATTGATTCCCTGCACATTTCCCCTCATTTCCTTTAGTGTATCCTTCATTTGTTCAACTAATTGTGACCAACTTTCATCCAATTCCGTGAGCATCCTGATTACCAGTTTTTTGAACTGTGCATCTGATAGGTTGGCTAAGGATAAGTTCTTAATTACTATTGTTTTCTCCCAAAATATTGGCATTGAATAAGTTAGTCAATATAAAAATTGTGTTATACATGTACGTGTCTTCTGAGATTCACAATTCCCCCAAATACTTTTTATTTTGTTTCAAAATATGCAGATATTTATTTTCTTTTCAAAGATTTTATTTATTTATTTTTTTAGAGAGAGGTGAAGGGAGGGAGAAGGAGGGAGAGAAACATCAATGTGTGGTTACCTCTCACATGCCCCCGACTGGGGACCTGGCCCACAATGCAGGCATGTTCCCTGACTGCAAATCAAACTGGTGACCCTTTGGTTCACAGGCTGGCACTCAATCGACTGGGCCACACTAGCCAGGGCAAAATATGTAGATTTTTACATAGTGTTTCTAGAAGGCTGCTATAACCAAAGCATATGTTTTTACTTCTGTGAAAACATTTCCATTCCCTACTGTGCAGAGTATTGTAGAATTTTATGTCTAAGAAGTAGCTTCAAGATCATCTAATTCAGCTATCTTATTTCAAGACTGAGGCATTCAGACTTCTGTAGTTAGGCAATTAATGGCAAGGTTGGGAAGAGAACCAAGGGCTCCTGATTCCACAATATCAGCATAAAATAGATGATAATAAATAATTATCTTATCATCTAATGCACTGACATCTATGAGCATTTAACATATACCCTTCAACACAGAATTCTGCTGAAATTTGCTTCTTCTGTAACTTCTCTTCCTCACACTCCAATTTAAAGGTCTAAACAAATCTCTTTCTGCTTCTATCATAGACTTTATAATATAAATGTTGTATGTAGTACGTAGTATGTTATCAGAAAACTTCAGTAAGATAAATTTAGACTATGGTTTGAGCATATAATTATAGCATGTCATGAAACAAAGAGAGATAAAAATACAAAGCTAAGCCCATAGCAATAAATATTGTGTAAGATTCTCATTACTTTACAGAAATCCAAAAAAAATTGCAAAATGTCCTTTTGAAGAGTTTCATTTGACTTCATAGTGCAGAATCATCAAATTGAGCTGTGCTTTCAGATATGCCAAAACTGTATCTTTTAGTGTTAGCAGTTAAGGGGATTAGATTGCAGAGCTTCGGAACAGAAACATAGCCTATTATATTTAGCTCACTTGGCCTAAATCAGCTCTGACCACCAAAGGCCAAAAATTATGGTCACCTCAAATGTACATATTGGCCTCTTGAGAAATGTTTGGATTGTAGCATTTAATGCTCTGAGTCCAATTAGCATGGTTGTATTCCAACAACCTGCAGGATCAGAAATAAGGATATTTGATGGGAGTTCCTGCCAAGGAGTCAATATTGAATAGGCAGAGATTGTACAAAGTTGAGAAATAATTATATAGCCAGGATTTAAATTGAGGTAGAAGGAGATTTGAAAGAGGATGGGGACCCATGATTCTATTCCTGTTTGAAAATATCTGATACATAAGTGCATATTTCAGTGTCAGCATTCAAAAATGTTTTATATCTCTCACAAAGGGAAATTTTTATTATAACAGTGGATGAGAGAGACTTTTGCCAATCTTAGAGAAGAAATTGCCTTAGTGGAAGAAAGTCATGCACCACTGAATTTCTACTATTGGGTTATATTAAAATGTTATGCCCCTCATTCTCATCAGTAAAGAGTTGAATTCCCTTTAGGTCTGTGTCAAGACTATTAGGCATAATAGGAGTTTACGGACTTGGTGCCAGGCTCAATAGTGTGGTGGACAGAGGTTAGACAAAATGAGTTTTAGTTCCATTTCAGTGACTGTGTGTGAGCAAATCACTCTTCTTCCCTGGGCTCAAATGTTTCCCTTTCTGAGTCACAGACACCTTTGAGAACTTGATGAATGTTACAGATTGCAGCTGAGGACTGCATACATATATGTTCTCCCCCTGCCCCCAACCAACATACACACCAAGTTCAGAATCTCTGGATGAGTTGATAGCAAGATCCCTTCTTATTCTATTAGAACTTGTACTCAAAAAGCTTTCTTTATGAAGTAAATTATAGGCATGAAACCATGAAAAATATGGGAGGGTAGTCTTAAATTTATAAGTGAACAATATCCCCTTAGTGATTACATTTTAATGATGGCTTTTTCCACATTCTGTGTGTACGTGTGTGTATGCAACATTTCATGGAATATAACCAATATAAAATACTTAGAAGCCACTCACTAAAACCTTCATCAACCTCTTATTTTGGGTAATTTTGGCAGTTGGTTTTCACTAAGAAAAAAGGTAAATAACTGATTTAAGTCTATTGTGAGATTCCTTCCTATGGTGTGTGATATACTTTAAAATACAACTTTATTGAGGAACAATTTATATACCATATATTCACCAATTTTAAATGTCAGTGATATATTTTTACTACATTTAAAGAGTGGTACAACCATCCTCAGATCCAGGTTTGCATTTTGATTTTTGTCTCCAAAAAGTCCCATATTTATTAGTAATAAATAATTCCCTATTTCCCCAGCTCTATGCAACTATTAATCTATTTTTAAGTACTTTTTTACTGGGCTGGGAGACTTCAGGTCAAGATGGAATTGTAGGCAGACATGGCTCACCTCTTCATACAACCACATCAAAATTACAACTAAAATATAGAACAACCATCACTCAGAACATCAGAAATTGAGTTGGATGGAAGTCTGAGAACTATGGAATTAAAGAAACAGCATCCATTGAGACTGGTATAAGGGGCGCAGATATGGAAAGGGCTGGTCTCTCACCCACATGTGGTGGATAAAAATTCAGGAAGGATATCTCAGGAGAGAGCAGGCCCAGTCCCAGCCCAGGGTTCCAGTGCCAGGAAGATAAGTCCGCCACAACTTCTGGCTGCAAAAATGAGTGGGGAGTGTCAGTGGGAGACTGTGCTGGAGCCCCAAGCAGTTCCTCTTTAAGAACTCACACACAGACTCACATTTGCAGACTTACTACCTCCGAGCTCCAGCGCTGGGGTGACAGCTTGAAGGGCACTAGTGGCATACTGGGGGAATCTGAAGTGTCTGACATTGGGGCGAGCAGAGGCCATTGTCCCTTTCTGAGCCTTTCTCCCTGCAGAGCCATGGAGGTGGAAGGCTGGTGTCATATCTGAGACCCCATCAACCTGGCTAACACTGTTTGACTTGCCTTAGAGATCCCCAGAGACTCCACCCTGCCCAAATTATAGGCCCACCCCAGCTGCTTTTCCATATGAATGGCTGGTCTTGGCTCATGCTTCACAACTTCCTAAATTCTACCAAACAAGCAACAGCTGTCATAAGTGAACTACAGGCTGGGCACTAGCAGCAACCAGATTAATTTCACAGCTTAGCTTTACCTAGGAATTTTCAAGCCCAGCACAAGTAGAATCCATCTCATATTGCTTTATAGCTCAGGAAGGGCAACTCCAGGCAAAACACTGTGAGGGGCTGACCTTGGCCTGCACCACCCAGGAAAACCCATGCACGCACTGGACAGCTACAGACCACTTTGGAGCACCACCACCCTGCCCCTGAACACCTGATCCTCCATAGATAGCGGAGCTTGTCGGTAAGTGGTCATAGCAAATTCTTACAGCTGACTGGCCTGGGTAAATCCCTCCCATTGATCTGCCAACAGGAAATAAGGTTCAACAACAAGAGGAGGATTTACTCAGCCCACACAAAGGGCCCACTTTGAATACCCAGCTTGGGTGAAAGGGGAAGCTTTGCCACTGGACCCTACAGGACACCTACTACATTAGGCCATACTACCAAGGCACAGAGTCAAAGCAGCTCTACCTAATACATAGAAACAAACACAGGGAGGCTGCCACAACGAGGAGACAAAGAAACATGGCCCAAATGAAAGAACTGATCAAAACTTCATAAAAAGAGCTAAACAAAATGGAGATAAAATCTATCAGATGCAGAGTTCAAAACACTGGTTATAAGGATGCTCAGGGAACTCAGTAAGGACCTCATCAGGATAAAAAAAAGAAACTAAGGATTCACTAAATGAAATAAACAGTTTAGAGGGAAACAACAGTAGGGTGGATGAAGCCAAGAATCAAATCAATGATTTAGAATATAAGGAAGAAGAAAAACAACCAATTAGAGCAACAAGAAGAAAAATGAACCCCCCCAAAAAATGAGGGTAGTATAAGCAACCTCTGGGACAAATTCAAGAGGTCCAACATTCACATCATAGGGGTCCCAAAAGGAGAAGAGAAAGAGCAAGAAATTGGAAATCTATTTGAGAAAATAATGAAAGAAAACTTCCCTAATTTAGTGAAGGAAATAGACATGCAAGTCCAGGAAGCACAGAGAGTCCCAATCAAGTTGGACTCAAAGAGGATCACACCAAGACACATCATAATTAAAATGCTAAAGGTGAAAGATAAGGAGAGAATCTTATAAGCAGCAAGAGAAAAGCAGAGAGTTACCTACAAAGAAGTTCTCATAAAACTGTCAACTGATTTCTCAAAAGAAATTTTGCAGGCAAGAAGGGGCTGTCATCCCCAGATGGTGTGGCTCGGTGGATTGAGTGCCGAACTGTGAACCAAAGGGTCACAGTTCGATTCCCAGTAAGGGCACATGCCTGGGTTGCTGGCCAGGTCCCAGTATGAGGCGTGCAAGAGGCAGCCACACATTAATGTTTCTTTTCCTCTCCCTTCCCTTTCCCTCTCTAAAAATAAATAAATAAAATATTTTTAAAAAGTAGGGGCTGGCAAGAAGTATTCAAAATGATGAAAAGCAAAAGACCTACAACACAGATTACTCTATCCGACAAAGCTATCATTTAGAATGGAAGGGTAGATAAAGTGCTTCCCAGATAAGGTTAACTTAAAGGAGTTCATCATCACCAAGCCATGATTATATGAAATGCTAAAGGGACTTATCTAATAAAAAGAAGAAGATCAAAAATATGAACAGTAAAATGACAATAAACTCACAATTATCAGCAACTGAATCTAAAAAGAAAAAAATTAAGCAAACAAGCAAATAACCAGAACAGAAACAGAATCATAGACAGAAACAGACTCATAGGTATGGGATCATTTGGAGGGTTATCAGCTAGGAGGGTGAAGGGAGAGAAAAGGGGAAATGGTGCAGGGATCAGGAAGCATAACTGATAGGAACAAAATAGACAGGGATATGTCAAGAATAGCATAGGAAGGGGAGAAACCAAAGAACTTACACACTCGACCCATGGACATGAACTAAGTGGGGGATCACTGGAGGAAAGGCAGGTACTGGGTGGAAGGGAACAAAGGGATAAAAAATTAGGACAACTGTAACAGTATAATCAATACAATATACTTAAAATTGTTTAAATACTTTTTTATTTTTCAATTATAGTTGACATACAGTATTATATTAGTTTCAGGTGTATGACAGATATATATATAAACTTATAAAGTGATCACCCCCATAAATTTGGTACCCATGTGACACCATACATAATTATTATGTTATTATTGACAAATCTCCATTTGATTCCATGAATTTTCCTATTCTGGACATTTCATATAAAGTAAAGCATATAGTATGTGTTCTTTTGTGCCTGGCTTTCTTCATATATAATAAGGTTTTTGAGTTTCATCTATGTTTTAGCATGTAACAGTATTTTGTTGCAAAGACTGTCTTTATAATGAAAGAGAAAGCATGAATGACTGATGAGAAGCCTTCTCTCTTAGCTCTTCATCTGTAGAGGTTTCTCACTTAAATTTATTTATTTATTTATTCTCACCCAAGCATATATTTATTGATTTTTGAGAGAGAGAGAGAGAGAGAGAGAGAGAGAGGGAGGGAGGGAGGGAAACATCAATGTGAGAAACATCAATTGGTTGCCTTCTGGACATGCCTCAACCAGAGATGGAACCCACAACCTAGGTATGTGCCCTGAGCAGGAATCGAATCCACAACCTTTTGGTGTATGGGGTGGTCCTCCAACCAACTGATTCACCAGGCCAGGGCCTTACTGAAAATGTTTTTAAGATAATTAGATTATGGATGACATTAAGGGAAGGCAGTATCAGGACTGCTAGATCTATAGAAAAATTTATCATGTCCTTTGTGGAAGTAGGGAAGTACAGAAGTTCAACAAAAAAGTACTAGCACACAAAATTTATACGATGTGGCTAAAGCAGTGCTTACAGGAAAATTTTACAATTATTGATGTTTTACAATGTTATTGAAGGATAAAATAAGGAAGAGATGCACAGAGCAAGGTATGAGGCAAGTTCCATGCCCTCTCCAGGTGTACCATTCTGACCAAGTCTCCATGTGTTCGCCAAATGCATGACTTGAAATAGCTTATATTTGTCAGTATTATGTACTTGTGCATATATTAACTAGGGGGTCAAAATTTATGACAAAGACCTTAACTAAAACAAGAATAAGGAGAGTGTTCACTCTATGTGGTTGCAAAAGCCAACAGGAAAAATTCTATAGTTTTAACAGAACTCTATGGTTGTAACAGTCCTCCCCTAACTTTCTCATTCTCTAAAAAAGAGCCTCTTGCCTGTTCTGGAGACTTGCATCTGGCTTGCCATGAGTGCACATATTGGATTGTAATCCTTCCTTTTTCCTGAATAAATCTTATTTGCTGAAGAAATACTTGGCCGACCTCATGTATGTGGTTATTATATTTGGGGGTTATCTGAGATCCAGAAAAGACCCCCATTAGCTCCAAGAACAGTGAGCAAACAGGTGTGGCATGCACAGAGCCATTTGGGCTCACTGTTTTCCTCTCACACTCAGGAGCTAGAAGGGTAAGTTTTCTCCCTGATCTGAGCTTCCATTCTTTTTGCATCTTTGAAGCTCTCTGGGCATTATCTGGGATGTCTTTGCAGGTTTTGTTTTTCTTTTCTTTTCTTTTTCTCTGTCTATTAAAAGGCGTTATCTGTTTGTGAGCTCTTTTTTGGCACTTTGGCCTGACTTCCTAGGAGTTCTGACTGTTTATTGGGACTGTGCTAGCTGTCAACTTGATTCTTTTAGAACTGGGTCATTTGTGCTGCCAGTTGTTCTGATTCTGTCTGGAACTGGACTGTCCCATTGAAACTGTGTTGTTTAGCTTTCAGCTAGGATCTTTCTGAAGTTGACTGTTCTACTAGAATTATGCTGTTTCAGTTGACTGCACCACCACTTTGGAAACAGACTGTTCTAATGGAATTGACTGGTTTTAAGCCTGCAGATGCTTGAGCTATTTAAGCTACTTGAACTGCTTAAATTATTTCAAGCTCTTTGGGTTGTTTATGCTATCTGGGCACTTGTTCTACAGAAAAGCCTCTGAAAAATGGGATCTCAGTTATCTAAATATTTTCAGGGCATCCTCTGACAGGGACCTTGGCTGAATTTATGTTTAAAAACTGTGTACCATGATAGTATGAATTTTTAACTAGATGGGCTGACTTGACCAAGAATAATTTAGGATAGCAATGGTCATTATGGGGAACACTTGAGATCCTCATGCTTACTTTTCCTAAAACCAAATTGGGCAATCATAGCTCTAAAACTGGTAAAACTGAATGGAGCACCTATTTTGAGGTTTTCTTTCTTTTTCTTATTTTTTTTTATTTTTTTATTTTTATTTATTTTTATTTTTTATTTTATTTTTTTATTTATTTTTAGAGAGAGGGGAAGGAGGGAGAAAGAGAGGGAGAGAAATAACAATGTATGGTTGCCTCTCACATGGCCCTCACGGGGACCTGGCCCGCAACCCAGGCATGTGCCCTGACTGGGAATCGAACCCGGACCGCTTGGTTCCCAGCCCACGCTCAATCCACTGAGCTACACCAGCCAGGGCTTTCTTTCTTTTTTAAAAATAATTACTTTATTGTTGTTCAATTTCAGTTATTTGCAACGTCTCCCCTCCCCTCCTCCCTTCCCCTCCAACCCCACCTCCATCCCCAGCCTCCCTTCTCCCCCTTAGTTCTGAACATGTGTCCTCTACCATGATTCCTGAAAACCCTTCTCCCCTTGTTCCCTCCCCCCTGGCTATTCTTAGAATGTTCTTAATTTCAATGTCTCTGGTTATGTTTTTGCTTGCTTTCTGTTTTTGTTGATTATGATCCAGTTAAAGGTGAGATCATATGGTATTTGTCCCTCACCACCTGGCTTACTTCACTTAGCATAATGCTCTCCAGTTCCATCCATGCTGTTG
Organism: Micronycteris hirsuta; assembly: GCA_004026765.1. Classification (NCBI taxonomy): domain Eukaryota; kingdom Metazoa; phylum Chordata; class Mammalia; order Chiroptera; family Phyllostomidae; genus Micronycteris; species Micronycteris hirsuta. The sequence continues at coordinate 471 of PVJI01034547.1, read as the reverse complement.
CAAAGGGAATAAGCTCCTTCTTCCTTTCTGTTGCGTAGAATTCCATTGTGTAAATGTACCATAGTTTCTTGATCCATTCGTTTGTAGATGGGCACTTAGGTTGTTTCCAGCACTTGGCTATTGCGAATCGTGCTGCTATGAACATTGGAGTGCATAGGTTCTTTTGAATTGGTTTTTCAGGGTTCTTAGGGTATAATCTCAGTAGTGGAATTGCTGGGTCGAAAGGCAGTTCCATTTTCATTTTTCTGAGGAAGTTCCATATTGTTTTCCAAAATGGCTGCACCAGTCTGCATTCCCACCAACAGTGCAGTAGGGTTCCCTTTTCTCCACATCCCCTCCAACAGTTATCTGTTGCTTTGTTGATGATGGCCATTCTGACTGGTGTGAGGTGATATCTCATTGTGGTTTTAATTTGCATCTCTCTGATGGCTAATGATGTTGAGCATCTTTTCATATGACTCTGGGCCCTCT
>PVJI01034546.1:0-10384 GCA_004026765.1 Micronycteris hirsuta | reverse complement strand
GAGGGGAAAATGTACAGAGAATAAGTAGCATAAATGCTATGTAGAAAATACACACGGGAAGGTTAAAAATAGTCTAGGAAATGTAGAAGCCAAATAACTTATGTGCATGACCCATGGACATGAACTAAAGGGGGGAATGCGGGTGGGAGGGTGTGTGCAGGGCAGAGGGGAATAAAGGGGGAGAAATGGGACAACTGTAATAGCATAATCAATAAAATATATTTTTAAAGAGAAATTTTTTATCAACCCCTCCTCTTGCACAAACACAATCCCTGTTACTCTCACAACACATGAGGTAGGATTGTTATATTCCTTTTATACATGAGCAAATTGAGATTAATGAAGCCCATGGCTGGCACTGGAAAAGCTGGTATTTAAATATAGTTCTTCTGAGTCTAGTGTTCTTCCCATTCCTCAAGGGTGTTGCTGCAAAGAAAATATATCAGAAAGTGCTAAATTTCTTTCCATTCTTCAAGGGTGTTGCTGCAGAGAAAATATATCAGAAAGTGCTAAATTGAGTACTACAAACAACTAGAGAACAAATATATTAGAGATAGGGTAGGGAAAATTACTCTCAGGTGGAGGAGCCCCTGACCCTGGGAAGGTTGGTGGAGGGCCTCTTGCCAGCTCTAAGTCTCTCCCTCAGGCCAGCTCTAGAGCCAGCAGAGCAGTACTCTATGGCTACAGCAAAATCACAGGCACTGAGATTTACCAGGCCACTTGATTCTTGAGTTGTTTAGTCTAGGCATCACTTCAGACACAATCTCACTATCACACTTTTTTTTCTTTGCTTTTTAAACAAATTTTACTTCTTGGTTTTATAACAGCCCAAAGAAGTGGACACTGTTACTATGTCCAATCTACAGACAAGCAAACTGAGTATCAGAGAACTCACGTGACTTGTCCAAGGTCATACAGCTAGTAAGTGGCAGAATCCAAAATGAAGACTCTCTGGTTACAGGTTCTGTCAATGCTCTTCATCCAAAGACTACCAGAAATACATGTTGGGTTGATAAAGTTGATTTTATTGCTCATTGCTATAAAGAGAGATACCTCAACACCCCACTGTCCCCCAAAGTGTGTGTTCTCCCTTGAAACAACAAGCAATAACCCTAATTTGCTCAACTCCAGAGGTGATCCTGGTAGTCTTTGGCTGAAGGGCATTGACAGAAATGGAGGTTCACTGAGATTCAGCTGAAGCCCCCACTGCCTTGGACCCAGATCATCCACTTAGTGATAGTGACCACATCTGAAACTCCTTTTGTTACCTGTTTGAGGTGCCAAACTGTCCATATCTGGCAGATAAGTTCACACTGAAGTGAGCTCTGATAGTTCACTGAAGTCCTTCCACCTAGGATTTATTTTGCTTTTCTAGGAGTGAGATCCCTTGAGGAAATTTTGATTATCTGGTTGGATTTGTATTATTATTTGGTGAAATTGTTTTCTAGCTTTTCTAACATGCGCTCCTATAGTCTGCTTGTCTAATGTCTTTAAGGTTGTTTATAAGAGGAAAAATCTATAAAAAGAGGATGGCATAGATTCAATAAACTTGTTCTTGAGTTGGCCCTGGGGACTGAGTTCAGTCTCCTCAAACCAGTGTCCTTCAGACAAACTTTTATTCCAAGTTATCATTTGAAAACTTTACAAAGACTTCTCAATCTTGTTTTTTGTCCCTGAGACTTGCTCTTTTTAGTTTAATCTACCCAGAATCGGGTATAATCGGACTTCCGGCCAAGATGGAGGCATAGGTAGACACACTGTGCCTCCTCGCACAACCAAAAGAGGAAAAACAACAATTTAAAAAACAAAAACAGCCAGATCTGACAGAAAACTGAACTGAGTGGAAGTCCGACAACCAAGGAGTTAAAGAAGACATGTTCATCCAGACCGGTAAGCGGGGTGGAGCTGGGTGGAGGGCACTTGGCAAGATGTGGTTTGTGGAGCTGTACCGGCAATGCTCCAGCTGCCAGGAGAGGCCCATGGCAGGCACGCCTGGCCAAAACGTGGCAGGCGCACTCGGCGAAGCTGGGGCTGAGACTAGTGGGCTGGGCAGTCCCTCATTCTCGTGCAGATAAACTGGGAGGAAAAGCTGGGGAGCAGAACAGACCACATGGCCCAGCAACGCAGGGAAATAAAGCCTCAAACCACCAATTGAATACACCTGTGGGGGTTGACGTGGCAGTGGGAAGAACTCCTGGCCTCACAGGAGAGTTCGTTGGGGAGACCCACAGGGACTTGGAACTGTGCAGGCCCGCCCACTCACTGCAGAGCCAGCAAAGAAGGACTCAACTTGCTTGTGGGTAGCTGGGGAAGTGTGGAGAACAGAGCAAGAGCCATTGTTCTCTCAGGCCCCGCCCCCACAGACAGCATCACAATACAACGACGTGGGTTACCCCACCCCCACAGACAGCGTCACAACACGACCACGTGGGTTACCCCGCCCTGGTGAACACCTAAGGCTCCGCCCCTTAAAGTAACAGGCGCACCAAGGAAAAAAATGGCTCGAATGAAAGAGCACATCAAAGCTCCAGAAAAAATGCAACTAAGTGACGAAGAGATAGCCAACCTATCAGATGCACAGTTCAAAGCATTGGTAATCTGGATGCTCACAGGATTCGAAGAAAAATTGTCACAATTACTTGAACAAATGAGAAGGGATGAGAAGGAAACTGGGACTCAAATCAATGGAGTGGACCAGCAGAAAGAAAAAAAATCCAACCAGAAAAGAATGAAGAAGCAAGAATTCAAAAAAATGAGGAGAGGCTTAGGAACCTCCAGGACATCTTTAAACGTCCCAACATCTGAGTCATAGGGGTGCTAGAAGGAGAAGAGGAAGACCAAGGGATTGAAAACTTATTTGAACAAATAATGGAGAACTTCCCCAAGCTGGTGAAGGAAATAATTTTCAGGAAGTCCAGGAAGCTCAGAGAATCCCAAAGAAGTTGGACCCAAAGAGGAACACACCAAGACACATCATAATGACATTACCCAAGATTAAAAATAAGGAGAGAATTTTAGAAGCAGCAAGAGAAAAGGAGACAGTTACTGACAAAGGAATTCCCATAAGACTGTCAGCTGATTTCTCCAAAGAGACCTTTCAGGCAAGAAGGGCCTGGAAAGAAATATGCCAAGTCATGAAAGGCAAGGACCTACATCCAAGAATACTCTATCCAGCAAAACTTTCATTGAGAATGGAAGGGCAGATAAAGTGCTTCTCAGATAAAGTCAAGTTCAAGGAGTTTATCAATACCCAGCCTTTATTATATGAAATGTTAAAGGGATTTATATAAGGCATGGAGGGATATGAACAGGGGAGTGGGAGGGGGAGAGAGGGAGAAAAGGTGCAGAGAATAAGTAGCATAAATGGTATATAGAAAACAGACAGGGGGAGGTAAAGAATAGTATAGGAAATGTAGAAGACAAAGAACTTATGTGTACGACCCATGGACAAAAACTAAAGGTTGGGGAATGGGGGGGTGGAGGGGAAGAAAGGGGGGAAAATGGGACAACTGTAATAGCATAATCAATAAGATATAAAAAAAACAGAATCACGTAGATCATTTGCTTGGCCCCTAATTGGTGGCATCTGGCCTGTGGCCAAACTCTGGAGACACAAAGTACACCACCATCATCTTCAAAAACCATTGAGTATTCATGGGGTTTTATCACTCTAAAACTGTACCTCTTTCAGGCTAAACACCTGCTTTCTTCATGTTTTCTTCCCATTATGCTAACTTGTATGATTATCCCTCTAAATAGAATAGTTCAGCAGGGATAATTTAAAATTCCAGTGCATCCTTGCCGTCATCCATGTAGATCTTTGTTAATCATACTTAGAAACCTTGTACATTATAAGCTTAACTATGTAAAAGAAAATTAATAGAAAAAGACTATGGAAATATATGAAAATATGAACTATACTTATTTTGGTTAATAGAATTCTAGGAGATTTAATTTCTTTCATATCTTTTTTCCAAGTTTTCTATAATCTGTGTGCTTTCCTTTTAAAATCAGAAGATGTTAATTTTTAAAATATTGATACTTCCAGCCCTGGCTGGTGTGGCTCAGTGGATTGAACACAAGTCTATGAACCAAAGGGTCACCAGTTCTATTCCTGGTTGTGGAACATGCCTGGGTTGCTAGCCAGGTCTCCAGATGGGTATGTGAGAGGCAACTGATGAATGTTTCTCTCAAACATTGCTGTTTCTCACCCTCTCGTTCTCCCTTCCCTACTGTCACAAGTAAATAAATAGATCTTTAAAAAATCATTGATTCTTCCATTTTTATATGCCATGTGTTTACATTTACAGTAAAAATATATACACAGTGCCCTGGCTAGATAGCTCAGTTGGTTAGAGAATCATCCCGATAAGCCAAAGTTATGGGTTTGATCCCTGGTCAGAGCACATACAAGAAGCAGCCAATGAATGCATCTATAAGTAGGACAACAAATGGATATTTATCTCTCTTTCCCTGCCTCTCTCCCTCTAAAATCAATTTAAATATACAAAGTAAAATAAAATAAAAATAAAATGTCAGTGCTCCCTTTGGAGAGATTTGGACATGAACAAGGGAAATACTTCAGGACAAAAAGTAAAAAAACTCTCATGAGGAGATTGTTTGTCTAAAAGAGAGATCAGTTAGTTAAAAAAGGAAATATTATTCCTTGATTTCCATATTTGGGGGACTAATAAATGCTAGATTTTAATTATACAACTGGATAAATTAGTGAAGGCTCCATATTATGTCAAAACCAGCTATGTGCCATTCTCTTTTGTGTGTATTTAGCTTAAAATCTGTATTTCTGATTTTAAGAAATTACTATGAAAAACTATATGCCAAGAAATTTGAAAACCCATGTGAAATGGACAAAATTCTACAAAAATATAATCTTCCAAAACTGAATCAAGAAGAAGCAGAAAGTCTGAACACACCAGTAACAGCTGGTGAAGTTCAAGCAGTAACCAAAAATGCCTGGCACACAAAAGTCATGGACCAGATGGTTTCACAAGAGAATTTTACAAAGCATTTAAGGGAGAGCTAACTCCAATTCTTCTCAAACTCTTCCAAAAAATCCAAGAAGAGAGAAGACTCCCAAACTCTTCTAATGAGGCAAGTATCATCCTAATCACAAAACCAGATAAAGACACAACAAAGAAAGAAAACTATAGGTCAATACCCCTGATGAACATAGATGTTAAACTCCTAAACAAAATATTGGCAAACCACATCGAGCAATACATTAAAAAGATCATACACTATGATTTACTGGGATTCATCCCAGGGATGCAACAATGGTACAATATTCACAAATCAATAAACATAATACATCACATAAACAAAAGGAAAGACAAAAATCACATGATCATATCAATAGATGTGGACAAATCATTTGATAAGATACAGCATCCATGTATGATAAAAACACTAAGCAAAGTGGGAGTAGAGGGAGCATAACTCAACATAATAAAGTCCATATATGAGAAACCTACAGCCAACATTATACTCAATGGGCAAAAACTAAAATCTTTCCCACTAAGGTCAGGAACAAGACAAGGATGTGCACTTTCATCACTTCTATTCAACATAGTATTGGAAGTCCTAGCCACAGTGATCATACAAGGAAAAGAAATAAAAGGCATCCAAATTGGAAAGGAGGAAGTAAAACCGTCATTGTTTGCAGATGACATGATAGTCTACATAGAAAATCCTATAGACTCCACGAAAAATACTCAACTGATTAAGTGAATTTGGCAAAACAGTGGGACACAAAGTTAATCTTCAGAATTCAAGGGCATTTTTGTACATGAACAATGAAATGTTGGAAACAGAAATTAGGTAGGAAATCCCATTTGCTATAGCAACAAGAAAAATAAAGTGCCTAGGAATAAACCTGACCAAGGAGGTAAAAGACCTATACTCAGAAAGCTACACAACACTGAAGAAAGAAATTAAGGAAGCTACAAATAAATGGAAGTATATACCATGTTCACGTATTGGAAGAATTAACAAAATCAAAATGTCAATACTACCCAAAGCAATTTATAAGTTCAATGCAATTCCTATTAAAATACCAATGACATATTTCACAGATATACAACAAACATTTCAAAAATTTATATGGAACTATAAATGAACCCAAACAGCTGCAGAAATTTTAAGAAAGAACAACAAAGTAGAAAGTTTCAGCCAAGATGGAGGTGTAGGTAGAAACACTTTGCTTATTCTCACAATGAAAAGAAGGAAAATAACCAATCTGAAAACAATAAACAACCAGAAGTGCCAGAAAAATCAAACTGCATGGAACTCTGACAACCAAAGAGTTAAACAAACATTTGCACAGACTGGTAGGAGGGGTGGAGATGGGAGATGGGCAGCCTACCAGAGAGGACACATGGCAAGGAGGCTGGCTGAGCAGGAAACTAAAGACTCAATGCTAGCTGTAAAATATTGTGGGGGTGGTGACAGTGGGAGAAACTTCCATTCTCACAGGAGAGTTTGTTGGAAAGTGGGACTAGAGCAGAGCAAGCTAGCGACATTGTTCCCTCTCTGAACCCTCCCCCACAGACAGTGCCACCATGCAGCAAAGAGGGTAGCCCCGCTCCAGTGAATGCCTAAGGCTCTGCCCCCTTACAACATAACAAGTGTGCTGAGACAAAGAAAGATGGAATAAATGAAAGAACAGATCAAAACTCCAGAAAAAGACCTAAGGGACAAGGATATAGACAACCTATCTGATGCAGAGTTCAAAACATTGGTAATCAGGATGCTCACAGAACTGGTTGAGCTCAGTTGCAAAATGAAGGAACAAATGAAGGCTACCCAAAGTGATACAAAGCAAAATATACAGGAAACTAACAGTGAAGCAAAGGAAACCAGGACTCAAATCAAGGATCTGGAAAAAAAGGAAGAAATAAACATCCAACTGGAACAGAATGAAGAAATAAGAATTCAAAAATATGAGGACAGGCTTAGGAACCAATGGGACAACTTTAAGTGCTCTAACATCTGAATCATAGAGGTGCCAGAAGGAGAAATTCAAGAGAAAGAAACTGAAACCTTATTTGAACAAATAATGAAAGAAAATTTCCCCAATCTGGCAAAGAAAATAGACTTCCAAGAAGTCCAGGAAGCTCAGAGAATCCCAAAGAAATCAGACCCAAGGAGGACACACCAAGGCACATCATAATTACATTACCCAAGGTTAAAGATAAAGAGAGAATCTTAAAAGGAGCAAGAGGAAAGGAGAGAGTTATCTACAAAAGAGTGCCCATAAGACTATCAGCTGATTTCTCAAAAGAAACCTTGCAGGCAAGAAGGGGCTGGAAATAAGTATTGGAAGCCATGAAAGGCAAGGACCTATATCCAAGATTACTCTATCCAGCAAAGCTTTCATTTAGAATGGGAGGGCAGATAAAGTGCTTCCCAGATAAGGTCAAGTTAAAGGAGTTCATCATCACTAAGCCCTTATTATATGAAATGTTAAAGGGGCTTATTTAAGAAATAGAAGAAGATAAAAACTATGAACAGTAAAATGACAACAAACTCATAACTATCAACTGAACCTAAAAAACAAAATCTAAGCAAACAACTAAAACAGGAACAGAACCAGAGAAATGGAGATAACATGGAGGGTTTTCAGTGGGGAGGAAGAGGGGAAGAATGAGGGGGGAAATGTACAGGGAATAAGAAGCATAATTGATAGGCATAAAATAGACAGGGAGAGGTTAAGAATAATATAAGAAACAGAGAAGCCAAAAAATGTATATGTACCACCCATGGACATGAACTAAGGTGGGTGGGATGCTGGAGGGCAGGGTAGGAACAGGGCAGAGGGGGGATTAAGGGGAGAAAAAATTGGGAAAACTGTAATAGCATAATCAATAAAATATACTTAAAAAAAGTAGGAGGGATCACAATACCTGATATCAAACTATATTACAAGGCCACTGTAATCAAAATAGTCTGGTACTGGCATAAGAACAGACATACAGATCAACGGAACAGAATAGCTCAGAAGTAAACTCATGTCCCTATGGTCAATTAATATTTAACAAAAGGGGCAGAAACAAAATGGAGTAGAAATAGCCTCTTCAACAAATAGTGTTGGGAGACCTGTGCAGCTACATTCACATGAATAAAACTCAACCACTAACTTACACCATACACAAAAATAAACTCAAGATTGATAAAAGGCTTAAATATAAGTCATGACACCATAAAAGTCCAAGACTCCTCTGGAGGCAGGAAAATCTCAGATATTGCATGCAGCAATATTTTCACCAATATGTCCACTAGAGCAACAGACATAAAAGAAAGAATAAACAAATGGAACTTCATCAAAATAAAAAGCTTCTGCATGGCTAAAGAAAACATAAGCAAAATGAAAAGGGATCCAACCATATGGGAAAACATATTTGGCATGATACCTTGGGCAAGGGTTTGATCTCCAAAATATATAAAGAACTCACACGACTCCACTCCAGGAAGACAAACAATCCAATTAAAAAATGGACAAAGGACCTGAACAGACAGTTCTCCAAGAAGGACATACAGAGGGCCCAGAGACATATGAAAGGATGCTCAGCATCACTAGCCATTAGAGAGATGCAAATTAAAATCACAGTAAGATACCATTTCACACCGGTGAGAATGACCATCATAAAGCAACAAACAAGTGTTGGAGAGGATATGGAGACAAGGGAACCCTAGTGCACTGTTTGTGGGAATGCAGACTAGTGCAGCCTCTGTGGAAAACAGTATGGAATTTCCTCAGAAAACTAAAAATGGAACTGCCTTTTGACCTGGCAATTCTACTGCTGGGATTATACCCTATGAATCCTGAAAGACCAATTTGAAAGAACCTATGCACCCTAGTGTTCATAGCAGCACAATTTACAATAGCCAAGTGCTGGAAGCAACCTAAGTGCCCATCAGCAAATGAGTGGATCAAGAAACTATGGTACATTTACACAATGGAATACTATGCAGCTGAAAGAAAGGAGCTCTTACCCTCCATGACAGCATGGATGGAACTGGAGAGCGTTATGCTAAGTGAGCTAAACCAGGTGGTTAGATACAAATACCATATAATCTCACCTGTAAGTGGAACCTAATCAACAAAGCAAACAAGAAAGCAAAATATAACCAGAGACATTGAAATAAAGAACAAACTGACAGTAACCAGAGGAGTGGGGGGAGAACAGTAATGGGAAAAGAAGGGGAAGTGTCATGAAGGAAAATGTATAAAGGACCCATGGAAAAAGCCAAAGAGGGGTAGACTTGAGAGTGAGGGAAATTGGTGGTGGGAGAATGGAGACAACTGTACTTGAACAACAATATAAATAAGTAAAAATAAAACTCTTGGTTCATTTTTAAAATTTTTCTTTTCTTCCCTCGCTGGTGTGGCTCAGTGGATTGAGTGCCAGCCAGTGAACCAATGGATTTCTGGTTCAATTCTCAGCTGGGGCACATGCCTGGGTTGCAGGCCAGGTCCCCAGTGGAGGGCATTTGAGAGGCAACCACACATTGATGTTTCTCTCCTGTCTTTCTCCCCACCTTCCCCTGTCTTTCTCCCTCCCTTCCCCTGTCTGAAAATAAATAAATAAAATCTTATTTTAAATGTTTATTTCTGCAGGTGGACCTTCTTCCTTCTCCTTGAAGTGGAAACACAAATATTCCTTTACAGTAATAATTACATAATGGGTTGGCCAAAATGTCTGTATAGTTTTTTCCATAAAATAGAGGACACGTTTTTCATTTTCACTGATAACTATTGATTTGGATATTTTGAGTATGTCAACTATCTCCCACGTGGTATAACATTGATTGTTCTCAATAAAAGTCTTGATTTGAGGAAGTTCCATACTGTTTTCCACAGTGGCTGCACCAGTCTGCATTCCCACCAACAGTGCAGTAGGGTTCCCTTTTCTCCACATCCCCTCCAACAGTTATCCGTTGCTTTGTTGATAATGGCCATTCTGACTGGTGTAAGGTGGTATCTCATTGTGGTTTTAATCTGCATCTTTCTGATGGCTAATGATATTGAGCATCTTTTCATATGATTTTGGGCCCTCCGTATGTCTTTTTTCGAGAAGTGTCTGTTCAGGTCTTTTGCCCATTTTTTAATTGGGTTTTTTGTCTTCCTGGAGTGGAGTCGTATGAGTTCTTTATATATTTTGGAGGTACATAAACAGCAAAAACAGAAAGCAAGCAAAACATAAACAGAGACATTGAAATTAAGAACAGTCTATCAATGGCCGGGGGGGAGTGGGGAGGGGACAATGGGGAGAAGCGTTTTCAGGAATCACTGTAGAGGACACATGGAGGGAACTAAGGGGGAGGAGGGAGGCTGGGGGGGGAGGTGGGAGCTGGGGGGAGGGGG
>PVJI01034545.1:0-10398 GCA_004026765.1 Micronycteris hirsuta | reverse complement strand
GAGAGAGAGAGAGAGCCCGCAACTGGGCACGAGGACTGTATAAAACTCTCCAGGTAACTCCAGTGTGCAGGCAACACTGAGAATCACAGGACTGGAGGGTGAGAGCCAAGGACACGATACAGGCTTTCAGCTGCTAGAACAAAAGTGGAATAATATTTACTCCACCGCTGATCAGTTTGGTTTGGGGATGCTGAAGGGACATCTCAGACTCCCTTTACCTCCAGTACAGTTTGGATGAATGTTCAAAAGCAAAGAAGGCTAAGGTCGGAAGCTGTTTTTCTCTTTCATAAAAGCCTCTTTTCTGGAGGAAGAAGGGTGTGTTTGTGAGAGCCAGACACCTTAGCTTTGAATCCTGGCTCCGCCACCTGGGCAAGCGACACTTCTCTGTGACTCAGTGTTCTCATCTGTAAAATCAGAAGCACAACAATAATTTCCTCATGGGATCGCTGAGGGATCAAATGAATCCTGTGTGAAGGGCCAGAGCAGTACCTGACACAGTGAAGGGTTCTGAACATGTCAGCGGCTATCTTTGCTGGAATGACTCTCAAGCAGAAAATGCACATGGAAAATTCCTTTGGCCAATGGGTTTTGAAAGTAGCTAGGGGGGTTGAGACAGACCATTTTCCCGGGTATGCTAACTCCACTCGAGAACAGAGTTGGTTAATGATTAGACCCTATAAAATTTTCCATGTCATGTGCCTTTCCCCACCAGGCGAGAGAAAGTAATTAAGAATTATGGGAAGCAGATTCAGTGAGAGGAAAGGCATGCCTTCCAAGGGACAGCTCCAAACCCTAACGAGGTTATTGGCACAGGTGTCTCCTGCAAATAAATTAATGGGGAGGCAGATCCAATCATTAATCTGTCATCCAAACTTGGTGTTTAGAGTCATTTGGGGAGATGGGGCTTCCTTTGCCCAACCTTGGCGGTATCTGGAGCAAAGATTAGGAAGCACAGTGATTTCATTAGGATAACAAGGCTGTTAAAGAACAATCTGGCTCTTTAGATGGTATTTATAAAGCATTTCAAAGAAATTGTGTTCTGACAGCTGCTGTCAGTCTCTTACGTGGGAGCTGTGGTGATTTATTGTTACAGTGGGGGAGCTGAGATTGTCCATGTCTTGGAAAGTTTCCCACATATGACAGTTTCTCTTGACCCACTGCAAACTTTCCAAAGACAAATGCACCTTGTTGCATGTGTGAGTTGCCCTGGCTTGAGGTTTCAATTGAAGAGAATATGGTAAATTCTCAAGTACACAGTGTCACATGTACTTCTATAAATGGCCTCAAGTCCTTTTTGATAAAAGACGGAATGTAGACAGAATTCCATTCTCAATTATCTGCGTGCAGGTTACCTCCCATCATTTCTAGGCTCTATCCAGGATGGAATGTGAATCCTCTGAATATACAGACATATTTCTCTTTTTCCAACAGAAGAATATATAGTTATGCCAAAATCAGTGATCCACAAAGTGTGCAGCTGTGTCAAAACTAAATAGGACTTGTTTTTAGTCAATGCAATGTTTTTATCCATGCCATTATACCTCCCTGGTTTAGCTAATTGAGAATTGACTGTATGTAAGTGAAATCATGGGGCGATTTCTTTTCACTCTTGAGTAGCATAGAGAATGCAGTGCCTTTAGGGCTGCAGGGTGGCTGTATGATTGGACTTCCCTCGGCAGCAGAGGGCGGGGGACACCTGCGTGTCTCTCTTAGGAATAGGCTTATGTGTTCACTTCCACTTGGTTAGGAGAATAGGGTTTTTGGAAACAGTTTCATCAGATCTGATGGTGGTAAAATCTCCAGACCCCTGACTTTTCCTAGGCTGGAAAGGGGGCCACCCTCATTCATTTCACAATTGAGTTAACCGAAGCCCTGGGAGGTGCAGTGTCACATGGTTACTGCTGAGCCAAGACAAGAAAAGTCAGTCAATGTTACGTTTAAATGTTTATGTTTGATTGGTTACACTGTTGCCACTAGCTTCCTGGTAGTCCAGGCATAGTCAACCCTGGAAAGTGCGGTCAGGGGCCGGAAGGAAACACTGATGAAGAAGCCAAGAGCGGTTGGTGTGGGGATGTGAGGGTATTTTTTGAAATAATCATAGAGGCAGCCTACTTTTCTTTCAGAAAAGGAATGTCAGGATCAATTAGGAATAGGTGGAATATCGGGGTATGGGGGCAGAGGGACTACATGAATTTCACTTCACAGACCAACTGGAGCCAGACAAACCTTATGCATCACAGCTGAAAACACAGGGTAGCCCAAAGGAGGGAGCACTTAAAACTGGAAAGAAGTAAGTTTTGGCAACTACAACAAGTACCAGTGTGTACAGTGGGTAATCAGTTTTCATTGCACTAAAACATACGTTGAAACCTAGTGTCAGTAAATGCACGCGTGCCCAAGCCATATGTGTTAGCACTGAAATCTAAGACTTTTGGGGGTAGACTTCATGTTTTTTATCAGGGAAAGGAACCTTTCCTTTACAAACATCTGTTACTGCTGCAGTCCACGGGATCACAGGGCTGGCCAGATGCTGCTGTTCTTACTGTGTGCTGAGTTTTGTCCCCACACTTTCCAACAGTGAAAGTCGTTAATGTGGAGAGTTTACATTCTAGTTTTGATTATCCTCAAGTTGTCTGCGACTTCTGATCACCAGCGTTTTGGTCACTTTATCAGGCATTATTATTTTTGTGTACCCCTAAAAGTTAAAAGTAGCTGAATGTCTGAGGTAGAGATTCCTCATTGTCACCAGCAATCTATCCTCAACTTTGCTCTCAAATTAACAGAATCTTTATTTTTGGTCAGACATATTGGCACCTTCAGTAAAACTGCATTTCCTAACCTTCTGGGATTAATGCTGCTCACCTTAATATAAGGGGCAGCATCATGCGTGTCTCCTGGGAACTTTCTCTCACTGCCCACCTGATTTATAGACTCTCCTGCTTCAATTGCACCTCTGTACTTAGGCCTTTATTTCTGTAGGCATCCCTTCCAATCTGCAGTTTATCATTCTCGACCTTACAAAGAGAGGTCTTAGGAAAAGAATAATGTCTTCATTTGTTTTTAAAAAATCCCATGATTTAATAAACATATTTTACAAAAAATTTTTTTTAATTTAAAAAGGAGGATAAAGCTCTATTTCTATTTTAAAAAAATTTCATCCTACTGCTTGAAATGTGTCTGTGACGGGGGTTGTCCACAGGTCCCTTGGACAGGCGCAGAGGCCACACCCAGGATGCTCTGGTACAGCTTCTAGAAGAAGGAAGAGTCCCGATAACTGGGGCTGCAGTCTATTCCTGGGTGCACCATCCCCACATCGGCTTTATATGGCAGAGAAATGAACCACTTCACTCACCACTTCGGGATTATCCTTCAGCACTGATGAACCTAATTCTAACTGATACAAAGTTTAATTTTGCTGCTGCTTAAGTGGAACTCAGGAAGGATTAGATCTTTTTTTTTTTTTTTTTTTTTTACAAAAAGCTTGAAACTACGGGCAAAAATTAAGAATGAGGATTTACTCCAGACCTCAATTATACACCCCATTCCTGCACCCTATTATCTTCCTCAGTCAAGAGTTACCTGTGTTTTCTTTCTCCCCAGCGGGAGCGGTTTCAGTCCTGGGGGACCCCTCATCCTTGAATACTAATCTTGTGGTTCTAATGCAGGCAATTTGGGTAAGGAAGTCAGCAGTGTATTTGAAATTTAAAGTAGAGGTTCCCATTGCTCTCCTGCAGAACAATAAGACCCTTGAAGGCACTTCTTTGGAATATGAATGAAGAACCAACGGGCACCCGAAGTATATTTATCCTATGTAACTAATGGCACATTTATTTAAAAATGCGACCACACTTTCTGTCTATGACAAAGAACCAAAAGAGCCTTTTACTTGGAGTCAGAAGCTATAGGTGCCAATCTTGGCTCTCTGAATTACTATCTATAAAACCTTGGGGACATCATTTATTCTCCTTAAGTTTATCCCCTGAATTTAGCAAATGATCATGAATAATAATAATGTATACTGTTGATGTATTAAATAATAGAAGTATTTACCCAAGTTCTTTCACGTAGTAGTTGCTTTATGAAGTTCAGTTAATCTAATTTCATTAGTGTTGCATTTGTGCAAGTTTAAAGACATGAGTTAGTACTCCAGTTCCATCTAAACACACACAAGTTGTCTTTGGCCCAGAAGTCTGTGGGGTTGATAGGGCCAACCACCATTCCTCTTGAAAAAACAGCTTAAGAAAAAAAAAAATCAATGATCATCAGCTGGCCAAGGATACATAGCAGCTAATCTCTTAACACTTCAGGGTGTGAAACTGTCTACTACCAACAACGTTCACATTTCCAGATAAGCTGTGGAACGAGATATATTTTATCAAAAGTTTGGCTGAGATTTTTCTGTAACAAAATATCTCCAAGAAATGTCTGTGCTTACAACTTTATACAGGGAGGAAATGGAAGCTGCTGTCTGCCTCCATTCACTTCCTCCCCTTTTGGTGTTTTGTGAGTGGCTTGGGAGTGATTTATGGCAGTGGGGACCATGAAGTAGTACCTCCAAGAACTGCATTCTATGGGTTCAGGAAGGATCAGAAGAATTGAATCCGGGGTAACAGGAGGCTGGAGTAGACATGGGGAAAGTGTGGTGGGATAGGACACTGCAGTCGTGTTCAATCCATGCCGTGCAATTCAGGGATATACATGGAGGAGAGGGAGATAAAAAACACTCCAGGATTAAAATTAATTTCCTATCCAAAGCACCTTTGTCCTCCTCTGACACCAGTGCTCCTGTGTGACCCAGCTGATGCTGCCACCGTGTCCCACTCTCTCCTTGGCTGGTGCCCTAGCCTGTCTCTGACTATGAGTGAAGGTTTGGGGCAGTGAGGTTTAAAACGTTCACTACTGACAGGGGGAATATCTTTTAAGATTTGACAGTGAGCATAGGCAGTGATAGCCATCTAAGTGATCTTTGCCGCTCAGGGAAAGCTGCTTTGCTTCGAGAAAATACTGGTGTTTTTATCTGCTGCATGTCCATAGTTGGGTATGAAGGAAACTAATTGAGCACCAATTATATAATTTTATATATTATATACATTATTACTATATATAATACACACTACACACACACATCTTAGGATCTTTAAGAGTTCCATGAAATAGGTAATTTTATTCCAGTTTGATAAATTAGAAAAAAAAAGATCAATGATATAAAAAATTAAGAACAAAAACCACAAACCTAGTTAGCCATAAAGCCAATAGTTGAGCAAAACTAGCTATGTCAGACCCTAAAGGTTTTATTGAAACACTGTAGTGCCTTAGTCCTGGGAGTAAGACTTAGCAGCCAGAAGGTGTTTATCACACCTTTTCCTGAGACAGTAAATCTTGTGTTCTGGCACACCTGAGGGCAAGTCAGGTGCCCCTAACCTGGAGGGGCAGTACTATGTATTGGTGAAAGGCAGGGAGAACAGCTGAAAGATGTGGTTCTAGAATATTAGCTGTGTTCTTACACAAGTAACTCAATCTCAATTGCCTTGTCTCTGAAACATGCAAGGAAAGTGCTACGTACCTAATCCATTTGCCCTGGTGTCCTCGGTGCCTTTGAGGCGGCCCGAATGACCTTTGCCCCGTGGTCTTTTCCTTGGGGGTATTCCCTCTCCTTGAGTGTGGGCTGGACCTAGCGATTTCCTTCTAGCACAGTTCTGAGATGTCACTTCTGAGATTAGGGCCCGAAGGCTGTTGCTTCGCTCTCAAGCCCTCTTTCTTTCTCTTACCAGTTCGCTATCCTAAGGGAAGCTAAGCATTGTGCTGTGAGCTGCCTGCACAGAGGCACATGTGCAGAGGAACTGATGTCTTCAGCCAACAGCTAGACAACCATGTGAGTTATCTCGGGAGTGAATCTACCCCATGGGGTCTCCTTGAATATAGCCTCGGGAGAGACCCTGGGCTAACATCCAGATTGCAGCCTTTTGAGAAATCCTGGGCAGAGGTATCTACCCAGAAAGTCATATCAGGACTCCTGCCCCCCAGTGCTGGTTTATGATAAATGCTTGTTGTTTAAAGCCATTACATTGGGGATCATTTGTTACGCAGCAATAGGTAAAAAATACACCTGGAACTAAAAAAAAGTATATACAACATCTGGCACAATGTGACCCCCCCCCAAAATAATAGGTTTGATCATTTGAAAAATTATGTTATGAAGGAGGTAGTAGAGAAGGAAACGGATATGGGTGCTGAAAGGCAAAATTTTTCTACATCAAAATATTTCTCATAGCTTCCTGTGACATTACGCAGCCATATCTTTCCTTTTGACAGCTCACTACCCTATGCCCCCATCATTGGGGAAAGGAAAATTGACTTAACCATAATTATAATAATAAATGGCAATATTCACTTCAGCTTTTGCCTATCCTTCAGATGTCACGTTTGTCACTGGACTTCTAGATATTGATGTGACCAGTGTCTTCGATCAATGGACAGATGATGAGACTATGAATGATCATAACCCCAGATGTCAGCTTCATCCCTTTAAATGCACTCAGCGTCCCGTAGATAACCTGAAAGGTCACAGCAGTAGTCGCCCCCTGCTATGTCTCTCGTTCCAAACACTGTCAGACAACCTGGCATCTTGGGAGCAGGAAAGACGTCAGCTGCAGCAGCAGCCTGACATTTCGTAATGGGTTGGGCACATCGTTGCTCTGGTGAGTGATGGCGACCCTTTGCTGTCTTTGAGAGACAGACCAGCACTGTCTGCCTGCATCTCTGGATCAGAAGGGCTGCAGGGCTCTTCCTCCCAGGTGAGATCTGAGCTGACTGAGTATGTCGTCTGCACGTACGGCTATGAGCTGACCGAGTAAAATACACACCTGCAGTCCCTGAAGTCAAAGAGAGGGCGGCGTCCACTGTTAGTGGTTCCCAGGCACGCAGCCTCCCCGCAACCACCAAAGGCAAGTCCAAGCTCATGATCTCACATTGTATAATGGGGAACAGTCTGAGTCACTGAAAAGTCTGAATTTATAGCACACTTTTAAGAAATGCAGTTTGGTGTTCTTTAATACATATCGTAACTTCACCTAATTGCCAAAGTAAAGTTTGCTCCCTCTGGCTTTAATGAGTGGATTAGCACCACAAGCATTAGCATCACCATTTGCATAAAATTAATTTGTTAAAACGCTTTTAAAAAAGTTTTCGAAGTAGTTTAAACTTGCTCACTGCCTAGTTATACTGTTAATTTGCTAAGTAAACCTTTTTTTTTAAGTAGGCCAAAATTGAATCATCAGTCCAGCAGAAGTTGAATTGTCACAAAACCCTAAGAGAAGTCTAGATTAACATGTTTTTCTCAGACAAGGCTGGTAAACCCTCATCTGTGAAGTTAGCTCCCGGTAAACTGAACTCAGATAGTCGGTTAAGCACTGGGACAACAGGGAAAAGTGTGCCCATTTCAAAGCTGATTTAGCTTTCTCTTAGTAAAAAATGCCTCTTTTCCTAGGCTTGTTTCTAATTGAAAATTATGTTTCATAATAATTGATTCCTCTTGAGGATATTAGGGGTGAGAAGCCTGTAGAAGTGTGTTGAAAATTTGACTGAAAGATGAAGTACAAAGTGGAGGAATGTAAATATAAACCTGATCATACATATTCTCTTAACTAATACAGAAATTCTTTATCCATACTCTTAAAAATTATGAACATATAAAATAATTTGCTGTTTAAATGCTGATAGTACTCTCCAAATTCTTCCTTATGTTAATTATATTCCTTATATTAATTAAATGAATATATTAATAGGGTTTATAAAATTCTATTTGACAAGCTAACTCTATAATTCATCTGAAAGACAGAAAATGTAAAAGAAAAAAACCAAGTTGTTTTTTTTTTTTTTTTAAAGATTTTATTTATTTATTTTTAGAGAGAGGAGAACGAAGGGAGAAAGAGAGGGAGAAACAGCAATGTATGGTTGCCTCTCACATGGCCCTCACTGAGGATCTGGCCTGCAACCCAGGCATGTGCCCTGACTGGGAATCGAACCGGGACCCTTTGGTTCCCAGCCCGCGCTCAATCCACTGAGCTACACCAGCCAGGGCCAAGTGTTTTTTTTTTTTAAGTAGACTGTCTTGGGAGTAAGGGCAGCCACCTCTGCTACCATATCTTAGAATATTTTTTAAAAGCTTAGTAATTAAAACACCATGGTATTGGTTCAGAAAAAAGTACCAGTAGATCAGTGAAACAATGGAGAGAATTCAGAATAGATTCACATATGCATGGAAATTTCTTACATAATAACTGTGGAAATTTAGATCAATGTAGAAGGACCGTATCAACAAATTGTGTCGGGAGATTACGGTAACTGTCCATTTTAAAAATAAGTTAGATGACTACCTGACACAATTCACAAAAAATAAATTACAGATATATTGGAGAGCTAAGTTAAAAATAAAAGTGATTGAAGTAAATAAAGAAGGGGAATGTACAGACCACACTCTTTAGCAACACATGGAATGTGAAATCTGTAAAGGGAAAAATGGATAAATTTGACTAAATCAAAATTTATAACCTGTGTGTCAAAAGATATTATAGCCAAAGCTCAAAGCTGGGAAAACATTATTTACAATGTATACAGACGAAAGAGCAATATTATCCAAAATATGTAACAAATTTCTATGAAGCCATTAAAAAAACAACAACAACAACAAAAAACCCCTCAGTAACACTTAGTCTGAGAATGGGCAACTTAGAGAAAATTTAAAATGTCTTCAGAGGAGGCTCAAGTGTATGTCACTCAATCATAGGAGTGAGCGAACTTAGAGATTTGAGCCGAGTCTCATGTGTCAGCTGTTAATGCTGACTAATCAGTGAGTGAGCCCGACCCGTCTTTCTGTCCCTGGCATTCAGCGCTGGGAGTAGACATACCATGAGCACCCACTTCAGGGAACAAAGTAATTTGTTCTCCTCACTTCCCAGTAAACATGCTGATTGCTCCTGACTGCACATAATCTCCTGAAAGGCACCGGGCTATGTAATCCCTGATGCACCCAGCTCCCCAGCTCCCCAAGGCTTATCAAGAGTCTGTTCCCCAACCTGTGTTACGCAAGTTGTAGTGGATATTTTACACATAAATAAGTTAAAACAGTATGAAAACTGACTATTTGTGAGAAACAGAGTTCTTTCTAAGAAAAATCAGTTGATTCTTTGGAAAACTTAGTGAAGACAAATCACTGAAAAGGTTGTAAAATAAAAGGGACGAAGGATAGCTAAGAATGGGTAAAAGTACAAAAATCAAGAAGTTTTCTGCACTCAGACTGCATTCCTGCTGTGTTTAACTTTTTGTAGCATTTTAATGAAGCAAACATAAACCTTAGGGAGTACACTCTGGGTGTGATTTATGCAGAAAAAACAATGCCAAACATTGGATTAATATCCAAAGAAAGGTTTCAAAATGGCAAAGTTCATTCGTTAGTACCCAGTTATAAATGTTCACCATGTTTGAGATAGAAAGTTAGAAAAATGAGAGTTAATGTACATTGCATATCTTACCACGCGAAGGTTAAACCATAGTTGGCATTTTAGAGTGTTTGTCGTTATAGCTGTGAATATTTATTCCTTATACACAATATTATACAATATTATTAACATTAAAGTATATTGTTCATATTGTTAAAAGTTCACAAGATTGTAATTTTAATGGCTTCCTCGATATTTTATTATGTACTTGTATTCTAATTTTCTTAATCTATTGGGGTCAGACATTCAGGAAGTTTCTATTTCTTCCCATTAGCAATCATCATGAATAATGATTTTAAAAACTATTTCAGAGTATATCTTTAAGATGGATTCTCTAAAGTTAAGACACCAGTGGAAAAGAACTAAAATAAGATTGTTTTCTGATTTTAAAAATATTTCAGATCCTTTTAGAAAATGTGGAAAAATATAAAAAATATGAAAAAAGACAACCTAGGCATAATACCTTAATTGTTATATTTTCTAATATTTATTTCAAATATCCAAGAGTATTATTAACTGTAGTTACCACGCTGTCTATTACATCCCCAGTACTTACTTATTTTTTAACTGGAATTTTATGTCTTTTGATTTAACAGTTTTAAAAATAATTTTAAACCAGAATTCTATTCAGATTGTATATATAAATATAGTCTTGTAACCTGTTTAAAAATCTGCATTGTAAGCATTTTTGCCTATCATTACACTTATTTAACAATATCTCTTTACTTCACGCATGTTAACATTTTAATGAGCATGTTAGGTTGGCTTCCTAGGGATAAAATAACCAACCAAAGGTTATCAGTATTTTTATGTATGCTCATAAATTATATTTCAGAAAGGGGGGATTATGCAGGGTGTGAAAAAATAGGCTGACAGTAGTTTGATGGAAAAATAATACAAT
>PVJI01034544.1:0-10384 GCA_004026765.1 Micronycteris hirsuta | reverse complement strand
GGACTCCAAGTCAGTGGGCCTCTGGTTTGAGCTCACCAGGTAAAAAGACAAAGAAGTTATCTGGGAAGAGGGTCCGAGGGGCCGGGGCCTGTCCAGGACTAGCTCCCCTGCTGGTCTGAGGCCTGGACCCAGGGACTCCCTAAGTCACGTTCCCTTCTGGGCCTCTGCCCACCTCAGGCAGCTTCCTTCTCCCTCCACATCTTCAACTGGATGGTTCTCTGCTGTGACCAGGTGATATTACCTGGGATGGCTGACCTGGCTTCAAGCGCATTAAGGGGCTTCATAGACCCTCTGATACCAGAAAGAGCCACCCGACTCAAGAAGTGGGGGTGGCGGTGACAGCAGAGTCACACACACAGACACGGACAGGGCTGGGAGCAGGTGGCGGGTCTGTGTGGTTCCCAGGGACCTTGAGCAGGAGCAGGAGGAGCTTCCCAACTGGATGGTCAGGTTGGAAGTGCTCCCTGCCTCTTCACTGCGGCGACCTTGGAGGATGGACACTAAGAGGCAGCACCCCGACACCCCACTGGGTCCTGGCTGCCTGTTATCTGATGGAAAACATGAAAGAGAAGTGATTCTGCAGCTATTTCTTTTAGGGAAGAGCTACCCACGTTCACCCGGGCGCTCTGAAGAGAGCCGTGGGAATAAAAGAGATGTCGTTTGGACGGAAGCTGCCTTTAAAGTACAAGAGGTGAGCAAAACAAATAAGGGAACAAACCCCCACCCCCCACAACAATTCATCATTTATGAAACACCTCTGAGAGAGAATACAATACAGTTTGGTTCTGATTCTTCAGACCTGACAACTGGATGTTGCAAGTGGGCAAGGAGACAGAGCCCGCGGCCCTTTATCCCGGGCGGGTACCGTGTGCAGGTTTCATGACAGGTGTTAGCCATACAGGAGGCAGTTCTGTTGCTTCAGGGACGCAGGGGCTGCGGTACAGTGAGCATTTTGTAGATAATACACAGGCCCCAGGCAGATGTAAAGATGGAGCTTCTGACTGACAAGGATTAGCTCAGGAGGAAGAATTCACCTGCTCCTAGGGCAAAGCCTTCAGAGTGGAAGATTCAGCACTAGGCAGACGGGGCCCTGTTGCAAGCTGCATCCCAGAGGCCGGAGAAGGACAAGCGGGGGACGGGGGAGGCTTATCAAAGAGAGCTCTCGGCTAGGGTCCAGCACACCTGTATCCTGTCTCCCAAAGACCAACAGGTTCTAGGAACTTACTCAGCCCACCCCAAGGCCCTGGTCCCCACACCCACCCTCATGCTCTGCTCTTGCAACAGAATTTTCTTTTTTCCTTTTTTCTTTAAAGAGAGGGAGAGAAACATTAATGTGTGGTTGCCTTTCGCGCACCCCCCCAGGGGCCTGGCCTGCAGCCCAGGCATGTGCCCTGACTGGGAATGGAACCTGTGACCCTCTGGTTCGCAGGCCTGCACTCAGTCCGCTGAGCTACACCAGCCAGGACAGGATTTTCATTTGAGAGTGCTGTGGGAAGCCAGGCAAGTTCAGCTGAAGCTGTTACACTTGTTGAAGACCGGTCCTTCAACTGGTTTGAAACTGGGTGGGGGCTGTCTGACAGCAGGGAGGTGACAGAGGCCAGGGAGCAGAGGCCAGAATCCTGGCTGGGGGCGGGGCGGTGGGGAGGTCAGCCCTGTCAGATGCCTCTCCTTCTCTCTCTGCAGCATCTAAGCCGCCCCAAGTGTCAAAGGCAGTTGAGAGCTGGAAGTTTAGAGAGAGTAAGAAACTCGATACTGCCATCAGCGTGTTGTTGTCGTCTTCCTCACCTTTCCCAGGCCCTGTGAGTGCAGTGAGGTGGGGGACATGGCACACGTGCCCTGTGACTTCTCTTAGGAGCCTGGGAAATGCAGTGATATCAACCCACTTGCCATCCTGGGTCATTGGAGCACTGACTCCCAACCAGTGCATTTGAGGCTTGTCTTTCTGATTTTACGTATTGCCTGAAATCCCTCCTCCTTTGCAGAGCCTTCCTTAATCAATGAATTAGACTTGCCTGGTAATGAATCCCTTACATGCGAAGCCTATAATTCTACTTTTACATATTACCTCCCTAAACTTCAATTATTTCTATGCTTACGATATAAAGGATTTCATGGTAAATTTCCTCTGTATTTATGCTAGCTTTGCTCATAGTTCCTATTTTCTCTGTTTCCAGAATCACCACGCTGTGTCCCAGATGTCTATCTTCCTGAGGGCATGGAAGTGACTGGGATGCAGGTGAGCCCCCTCTACCGGGACACTAGGCCGGCTTGACCCACGCTCCAGTCCACCCACATGCGGACTCACTGCCCCTTGCCGCCTGGAAGCAACTTGAGGGGGATGCGCTCTCTGCATCGGGCAGGTTGTCTGGATGAGCCCTGGCTCTGCACCTAGAGGCTCAGTCGCCCAGCGCTGTTGACGGCTCCTATAGCGCATGCGCGTGTGGCGCAGTTCATCGCAGCCAGGGTTCGGGAACCCACAGACGTTGGAGAAGCCTGGTCACAGGAACCGCCGGGTCACAGGAACGGGCTCACAGGAGCCAGGTATTCCCCAGGCCTAAACTACCCAATGCACAATCCACAGCAGAGGGGGAGAGAACCGACTGCTTTTCAGGTGGGACAGGGACACTGGCGGAGTGTCCTCCTCTATAGGCAGCCGGGAGTCCGGAAGCCCGCGTCCGCATGGGCGATTCACTGTTGCTCCTTTGCAGCTGCTGCCTCGGAGCCATTTGTGGCTGTTGTCTCCCTCTGTCCCAGAGACTATGGAGGTTTTGGGCCCAGGGTCAAACTCCATAGGCCTGGAGGCCCAGCTGCCAAGGGCCTGAGTGAAGAGTGGGTGTTTACTGCTCCTGGGCAGGCAGCAAAGCTCAGGATCACAGGGATCTGAGTGGAGCTGGGCTCCAAGATCTGTACTTGTTTGTCCCTCTGGCCACGGCTCCCTTCACGTGTAACTAACCCTGTCAGCACTGCTGAATAGTGGGTTTTGCATGTGTTTGGGGCCAGAAAAAGAAGGTCTCTAAGGCCTGGTAGATTTTCCTAGCTCCGTATCCCAAGAGTTATTTGCTCTGGGTCACGCCTGCCCTGCACCTTGCTCCTCCTCAGTGATGTGTCTAACAGGTGCCACTCCTTTTTGTGACCCGGAATGAAATAAGAGTCCTGTAAGCACTTGCAAATCTAGCCCAGGAAGTCATGGCCATGTGGCTCAGTGGGTTGGTGCGTCATACCATACACCAGAAGGTTGTGGGTTTGATAACCCATCAGGGCGCATACTTAGGTTGCAGGTGAGATCCCGGATTGAGGAGGATACAGGACACTACCAATCGATGTTTCTCTCTCACATCTATATTTCTCTCTCCCTTCCTCTCATTCTAAAATCAGTAAACATATCCTTGGGTGAGGATTTTTTTTTAAAAGTAAGATTTAAAAAACTAGCCCAGGAAGGTAGGTGACAACATTAGGAAAAGAGAGTGACCGTATTTTCAGAAACAGCATGACCATTCCGGGCAGAGTTTGTTCCCAGAGGAGGCGCCCGTTCGGGCCGCTCTGCGTGATGTTTCCGTGTCTCCCACTGGGGCAGCCCCACCCTTGACAGCAGCTAAGCCTCCTAGAGGCGTACGGACCGGCTTTCAACGTGACTTGAAATTTAGTCCACACGTCTCACAGTCCCTTGCCTTGATAGACCAGTGGCAGTGGCTACGTGGTGATGGACATCTGGCCTTGTGTCCCAACTGGCACTCGGTGAGCCCAGAGATTTAATTTCATTAGAAAAAGAAAGTTCCCAATTTCAAACCAGAGCCCTAGCAGATAGAAGGACATGTGAATGGCTGCTGTAGAGCGGTATTTATATTCAACTTCTGAATGATGTCTTCACAAATGGGTATTTTTTGTCAATATATCTCTATTGTCTCTTTTCCACGTTCTGCTCTCCAAATTGTTGTTAGTATAAATGTATTTTATAATTTTTTCTCAATTTCTGTTTGATTTTCCTATCACGCTGTTGTAATAAATGTGTTAACCATTTAGGGAATTGCAGTGTTGGCTCGTGTCTGAATCAGGTGCAAACCCACACCGAGAACAGACACAGAAAGGACACTCGAATTGCTCTCCTGGGACCAGGGGCATCTTCACTCAACCTCAGGAGCAGCGTTTCTGCAGAGGAAAGTCCCACCAGAACGTCTCTGGGAGGGAAAATCAATCCAAACTAAACGAACGCACTTTCCCAGGTGCCCTCTGAGCTCGCTGTGAGGCTCGACTGCTACTCCGGTGCTCACCGAGAGAACCGAGAGATGTGCAAACAGTCCGTGAGCCGATAGGGGCCACTGCGGTCTTCGCCGTCACGGCAGGTGGTGTCAAGACCAGAAGCAAGTGGTGCAAATTCTGGACATTTTTCCAGCCGAGGAGACACTGAGATGATCAGACAAGTGGACAGCCTGGCTGCCTTCATCCTGGAGCTCAAACGCGATTCCAGGTTTTGGTGAGAATGGGAATGGGGGCCTTGAAGAAAAAAAAACAATTTTCCAAAGTAAAAAAAAATGAAAATAATAAACATGGCCTATTGTACAGCACCTGGAAGTCACGGTGCCCCTGTAGGGGGTGCAGGGCTGTGTGCACTGCCTGAGGGTGTCTTGTGTTGTTCTGTGCAGACCGATTGTGAATGTGTGTGTGAGCTGTGTTTGTGAGCCTGCGTGTCTTCCTGGGAGTTATTTTTTATTCATACCACCGCGATGGGAGTGCCAACCTTCTGATGGAAATCCCATGACAACCTCACACTTTCTTAAATGAACTCACACGACACACATCCCAGCTTCACCTGGACTTCTGTTTATTTTCCCAGCTCATTAGACGGAGAAACCGAGGTGCTGATATCAGGGGCGCAAGCTCCGTGGTTCTTAAAGTGGAACAGCCACTACGTGGACATGGCAATTCCGATGCTCTGAACTACACCCTGCGTGTTCACTTGGTCACAGGATCAGTATTCACCGTGAAAGGGTCAAGGACGTGTGGAGGACAAGCCGCATTCCCTGCACTTCACATGCTGCTGGAAGACCATGACTCACAGAGGGTCCAAGGAGGCCAGCCAGGCGCTGGGCACAACCAGCTGTGGTGTGAGCTGTTCAAGAAGTACACGCGGCCAGGTGTGCACAGCGCGCCCAGGGCAGAGGACCTGGTGCCGGGGACGGTGGAGGTTTGCGGACCGTGGGGTGTTCACTCAGTAAGGTTCTGATGAAGAGGCTGGCTGGCACCTCCACGGCCTTCAGAAGTGCTGTGCCCAGAAAGCCCAGAGCTCTCCCAGCTGCCCAGTTTGTCCGGAGTCCAGAGCAGAGCTGCCACCCCCACTGCAGCCGGCCCCCCAGGCCGCCTGGTGACGCTTCAGAGACTGGGGTGTTTCTCTGGAACTTCCCCCTTCCCCACTCTCCTCCATCTTGTCCTGCATGTCCGTGGTGGGAGGGACGGGGGTCATTGCCATTCACTGAACTTGTTTCTTCAAATCTTCCAGGGAAAGGGCTGCTCCAGACAGCCGCACCGCACGCAGACGCTGTGTTGTTGGCGGCCCCTGGCACAGGCTCGGGCTGTGCCTTCTCCAGGCTGAGAAGCGTGTCGTGATGTAGTACGTGGGGTTCATCGGAAACCCGAAAGGGAAAAAAAGACGTGGGAGAACTGTCAGGGTGACCCCAATGCCAGCACATGATTAAAGGCGGCTTTGAGCGCTGGCCACGCAGAAACTATATGTGAGTGACCTTCATTCACGCAGTGACGTTGCCTGACATTTGAGAAAGAACAAGGGGCATTTTTTTATCCTCCCCCAAGGACGTGTTGTTTTTATTGCTTTAGAGAGAGAAGAAGGAGAGAGGGACACTCAGTGTGAGAGAGAAGCATTGGTTGGTCACCTCCCATGTGGGCGGAGACGGGAATGACTCCTCGCCCGGGGATGCATGCGTCTGTGACCATAAACAGGCTGCTTGCTGTCTTGGGTGTCAGGGAGGAGTGGGCATGGTCACCCAAAATAACTTAGGGTCACTTATCTGTGCCCTGAGTTTCCTGACTTAAATTCTGGACCAGGACCTGCCACCATTATCCCTTCTCCTTTTTATGACAGGTGACAGAAGCATCTTCCTTAGAGCCCTGACCCAGGCCTGGGCCCTCCACCAACCTGAGGGTCCCTGGTGTCCTTGATGAGCTCAGCCTCCCTGAGTTCAGTGGGAGGACTCACAGCAGAGAGAGCAGCCCACGGGAGGGCAGGCATGAGTGGAGAGGGGCGGTACAAAGGCAAAGCCCTGTCCCAGAGGTCTGTGTTCACATTTTGGACAGTGAAATGATGGATTCAGAAACCATCGGGGGGTTCCACAGTCTCCAAAGAAGCCCGAGAACCTTGCAGGAGTCCCCGCTGCCAGGGTGGGGCCTGGCCGCCCCGTGCAGTCTTCTCACCTGCAGTTACCTGTCTGCTGTGGTCACGGTCAGGGATTGTCCCAGAGTCCCAGCAGTTAGACACGGTTCTCCCTCACCTCTGGAGAAGGACCAGGGGTGAAAGCGGGGCCCGGGTCAGGGCTGGAGTTGGCTGAGATGGGGGGTCGTCATGCAGTCTGTCATCCAGGGAGCCCCAAGATAGAGGGTTACCCTCACTGTGGCTCCTGGAATCTGTGGGACTCTGGGGGCTAACGGATGACAAAATCTTTACCTTCCAACCCACAAAACTCTAGGTCCTTTAAACTTTTGCCTCCCTATGCCCTCTTTGGTCTGAATTTTAGTAGTAGACCTACATTTTCCAAAATGACGTCAGCCACGCTGGCCCTGGTGCTGCTGTTGACGTGGCCCCAGAGGGAGGGCGGGGTCTTTCTCGGGGCCCACGCGGATCCTCTGAGCCAGGGGACTTCATTACCAGCTGTTGCCTGGGTGTCCTTGACCTTCAGCTCGCGTGTAGGGGAGTGAGGGAAATGCTGTGGCTCTCACACCCGCCGAGGGTCGACACTTTACAGTCTGTCAAAAAGGATGTGAGTGAAAACACCCGTGAGTCAGTATAAGAGGAAAAATGCTTAGCCTCCCTCCCTAACACACGGCGAAGAAGGGTGAGGACAGTGTCACAGAGTCGCTGTGCTTTGTGCTGGAATCCAGCACCGTGGTCTCGGTCACCTGTCAACGAACAGAGTCACCCTAGGGCACCCAGGTCAC
Source organism: Micronycteris hirsuta (assembly GCA_004026765.1). NCBI lineage: Eukaryota > Metazoa > Chordata > Mammalia > Chiroptera > Phyllostomidae > Micronycteris > Micronycteris hirsuta. The sequence goes on along the minus strand of PVJI01034544.1, from coordinate 3,220 downwards.
CTCCCCCAGCCACCTAAGCAACCACCCGCTGCACACTGAAGAGCAAAGCGCATCTTACTCTGCTCTCTGCAGCTCTGCTTGACTAACCGAGGCCCAGCCTCCGTTATTGTGCCCCGAATAATGACGGCAGTGCTCTGCACTCTCCCTATCGAAGTTCTCAATTCCACTGTCCCTTCAGCGCACCTCCGAGGAACAGCTGGCGAGTCGCTGACCAAAGAACGGTGTCTTCCTAGTGACCGGCCTCCCTGTGCTTCTCTTATAATCTCGGCTCATCTCGGGGTATGAGGGGCTCTTCTCGGAACTCTTTCTCCCCCAACAACCCAATGCACAGGACAACCTCAACTTGTACAATTGAATTGAGGCCGATATTCCAATGGTAACAACATGTGCTCATGGGAAACATCAAACCCTCCCCTATGCATGTCACTCCTTAATCAGGAACATCCCGAAGGAGCTTCCCTGCTGTCGGTCAGGCCTCATTGGCCGGGTTCTCTCTCACCCCAGCCCCGCCTCCGCACAGGCACCTCCCCCAGGGTTGCTCTGCTCCATGCTTCGGTTTTCCTACTCAGCGCATGTTCGGGGACTGGTAGCAACGAGCAGGTACGAGGCTGCGGTACGACGTTACACGGTGTTCCTTTAAACAGGAAGGCCTTTGTAATTGTTTCTGGGTGTAATTGAAGTTGCTCAGAGCCCAGCCCTGAGAAGTGTCCTGTCTTGGAGAGCAGAGCCCAGACCATTGCTTTGCAGACAACCACAGCGCCCTCTGCTGGGCCCACAGCCGCAAACCCTCCCCCCCACCCATGACCCTCCTGAGCCCCCTGGGTACCAGAACCATGAACACACGGACCCCTAGGACCACCCTGGTCAGGGGTCCTGCAGAGGCAGGGATCTGGGAGAAGCCCAGGGCTTTACCCAAGCCTCTCTGATCTGCAGGACTCGCTCCTCAAACTGTCTCCCCATCAGATGTCATCGGGGCTTCGTTTTAGCCTTTGTTAGTTTTGGGAAACAGTCTGACAGGTGTTTGAGAAGCATTTCTTACAATCATCACATGAGCCAGCAGTTCCACCCTTAGGTAACTACCCCAAAAATTAAAACGTGAGCACACACACACACACGATAATGCACAGAAATATTCATGTTGGCAGTGTGCCTAATTACTGGGGAGGTGTGAATAACCCCACGTGCCCATCCACTGGTGAGTGGACAAACACACTGTGCTGTGTCCACATGATGGAGCACTGCAAGCCAATGAACACGAAGAGGCACAGACTCACTCCACGTCCTGTGTGCAGTCCAAAATCATTACGTGAGAGAGTGAAATAAAAGACACCCTTTGCACAGGACCACGTGTCATGAAACTTCATTTATGTAAAATGCACAAAACTGGTGCATTTGTAGAGATGCAAGGCAGACCACTCCTTACTAGGCCCTGGGTGCAGGGAGCATGAGGGATTGCTGTTAATACACCAATGATCTCCTGTCTCTCATGTGACTCAGCTGTTAGACTCTATCAAATACCCAGATTCAGGAGAAGTGCATGTCCCTGACTTCCACCAGGTGCAAACGCAAACACCCCAGTGTAATGTGTGTCCCCCCTCAGGGTTCATGGGGGACATTTACAACACTGGGCTCAGCATTTCCCTGGCGTGGCTACCCTCTCCTGGGCCTCATGAGAAGCCGACGTGAGCGTGGCCAGGGGCAGGGAATGGACATGGAGTCCTGCTTTGGGGGAGGCAGCTGCACCCGAGACACTCCATCTGTTATCAGTGAAGTAGGTGAAGGGCATGAAAGGAGACGTGATGGAGGAGGGTCGGCACCTGCCCAGAGGAGACACAGGACCACGAATGTGACTTGTGTGCACGGCACCTGGACACCAGGGGGCTCAGGCCAGTGGAGGAGGCACAGGGAGCCACCCAGGGAAGCCCAGGTCAGGCCACCGTGGCAGAGGCTGAGTCACCTGCAGACTATGGCTTCACCCTCAGTAGGATTGGAGGCCAGTACGAAGGACGGACGCTGCACTAGGGGACTGAAAAAAGGGCAGGTGCTTGGGATGAGCCATTTCCAAGAACCTGTCCACCCCTCACAGTGCAGAGAAGCGTGCAGAGGGGAAGATCCCGAGCCAGGGATAAAGTGTCCTCACTATCGGGCTCCTCGAACACTAGCGTAGGGACAGGACTCCCCCACACATGCTCATCTTCCTTTATTGAGTTTACGGTGTTTATCTTAGTCATCTCTAAACGCCAAGTGAACGCCAAGTCCCCGTCCTCATTGAAATGTGGGCATGACACACAAATGACCTTAGGATGAGGGAGAACTGTGGCTCTTACACAAGCATGACGCTAGTGTCTAAGTGCACGCAGGTAGGTCACACACAGTCACATTTCACTGTGCAGACTGTTTGCTCAGAATTCCTAGAGCCACAGAGACCTGCTTCTTCTGAGCCTCAGGAGGGAGAACAGTCCCCAGAGACAGGCCACAAGGACCGGATTAGGGGAAGTGACCTGACACTTGGAGCTCTTCCCTGGGTGATACGCTGGAGGCATGTTGGACCCAGTGACCGGCTGAAAGGACTCAGGCCGCCTACAACCCTGAGTCATGTCTCAGCTGTGCGCGGAGGACAACCAGCTTCGTTCTTGTCCATCGCCCTCTTGGAGGGGTAGTGGCCCGAAGGCCAGATTTATAACTGCTTAGGCAGGATCAGGGTGAGAAGATATGAGCAACAGGTATAACTAACTTTTAATATAAGGAGATGGAACACATTGGCACCTCTCTGAGTCCTAGGATAGAAAGTGCTGACTTAAGAAGTGACAGCACTGTCACCTATGAGGAAGGTTTGGTTCAGGACAGAACCAGGGTGACAGCCACAGGCAGAGAGGTCACAGCGAGGGTTTTAGTCACACTTCCCCGTGACTCTGCAGCACCGTGTGAGTTTTACTGCTGTCGTCCCATGAAGTACAGTAATAGTCGGCCTCGTCCTCAGACTGCAGCCCTGAGATGGTCAGGAGCCCTGCATTGGCCGAGGCGTCTTTGGATCCAGAGAAGCGGCTGGGGACCCCGGAGCCCTGATACTTGTCTGAGTCTGATTTATACCTCAGGAAGTACCAGGGAGGGCTCCCTGGCTTCTGCAGGAACCAACGCATATTGTAGCCACCAACAACAAAGCCACTGCTCAGGGTGCAGGTGAGTCTGGCTGATGCTCCCGCAGATGCAGAGAGGGAGG